>JACXGJ010018115.1:0-10523 GCA_016801105.1 Esox niger
CTGTTTTCTAATTTGTTCTCATATAATGAAAAGCTTTTCTTATTCCTTTGTATTTTCTTTTAAATACATCTAAAACAAAAACCGCTGTCGTTTGAAAACTGGGAAATGCAGATTAGATAAGCTGCTTGACCTCTAAGGTAAGAACAGGCCAATTTTACTTAATCACTCAAACTCATGTTACCTGAGAAATGGGTGTGTTGTTTTCCACTCATTTTGTCCTGGTTCTCTCCTCATTTTCAATACATGCCAACGTAATAGTATTTTAAGTAACACTTTATTTGGATATACATCAGCCTAGCAGGAACATTGCACTTATCTACTATTACTCACCCTAACCTTAATCTTTATCCCAAACTTACAGGGGAAGTTCACCACTTTGTACATTTAAAAAATAAAAAAAAAATGTCATTTAGAAAGAGGTGTGGAGTTATTTTAGATACTCTTTATGAGCTAGGATTTCTGAAGTTTTCTGAAAACACTCAGGGAGTCTGCTGTCTTAGCTACAACATAGAAAAGGGCACACTGAGAACCTGAATGTGGAGCGGGAAGAAAATATTGTTAAAAAGGCAGATAAAAGCAAGAACCATTTAGCAGATGGGAGAGACGATAGGACAAAAGATGAGAATGTAGCAGGGCAGAGAGAATGAAGATTGTGACAGTACATGACCGTATGGGAAAGTCCTGAGTGTGTAGAGTTGGAGAAGGGAGAAAAAGAAATGGAAACATAGTAAATGATCAGAGACCTGTTGGGGGGTTGCAGTTAGATTAAAAAATCCAAAATGATCACCAGGAATGAATCAGTAAATTGAACATACTCTGAAATAATTAGGCAATACTGGACTACACAGTGCAAACCTGTAAAAAGCTCTGCCCTGTGAATTGGATTGTCCAATAATGTTTGGTGGTTGGACAGGGTTTTTATCCTCCACGAGACCAGAAGTTTTTTTTAATAACAGGACCTAATTACAACTATAGCCCCATCATACCATATAAGGTCTGGTGATTTATCTTGTGAGGTTACCTGATGAGAAAGAACGGCAGTCCCGATACATTTATTTCTAGCAAACCCTTCAATGATTTAAACTGTCTATGGTAAATAAATAAAAAGATATGATGTGCTTGATTTGTTACACAAACCAAGCCGTAAACCGTGTCTGACGTACATTATTACTAGCATTTCTGACTAGTATTGCAAGACTGAACCAGGACCAACCCTTTCCTCCATTAATGCAATGGAACTATCAGCAATAATCTGGGTGTTTAAGGGTGATTATGCTCAGTTGAAAAATTTAGCAGCATATAACTTTCCGTGTGCGTGGTTTACTTCCAGAGACCTACAATTTGAGATAGGACTCTCTACTAATCTTGAGGAACATCTGTGAATATTCGTAGTCCATGCATTCCTTGGATCTCCTCCTTGAGTGCCTGTGGACGAGAAGACAGCAGCTAAGAGACAGGGTTTCTGCAATGAAATAAGGTGTTGCATGTGACTATCGTCCCAGAAATGTTTAATATACATACACAGTTTGACAAACTGTACCTATTACTTGTCACTTTCTCTCAATTCACACATTGATACAAAACAATCCCACCGTTTCATTTGAAAGCTTAACATTGCCCTTTCATATAACGGAGAACACTACCCATCTCTCCAAAACGTGGGTTACCTGGTTGACTAGTTGGTGTTGTTGTACAGTTCTTTTCCCTTTAAACTCATTGGATTCTATATGGACTTCATACATAGCGCCACAGCCACCTACGAATAGAAAGTAAAATGTCACAACAATTTCATGAGAGCCCTATCTCTTGAAACCTGGGGTTCTCATACTTTCCAATAATCCAGTGAACAATGTAAGAAATGAAAGCATGACCAGGCAAGAATACTAAATACATCAGTACACCGGCAAACATTAGCTTTGTTGTGATCTCGGTTGAATCGGAGGCTTATAGCCGCCAGTTGAAACATAAATAAGTGTGTTGTAAACAAGGTACATTTGTGACAGCTGTATTTCTTGATACATTTACAAACAAAGGTATAGTTAAATCTAAAACCAAATTGACTGCGGTGAGGGTGATGACCATACAGTGGGGCAAAAAAGTATTTAGTCAGCCACCAATTGTGCAAGTTCTCCCACTTAAAAAGATATGAGAGGTCTGTAAGTGTCATCATAGGCACACAACTATGAGAAACAAAATGAGAGAGAAAAAATCCAAAAGATCACATTGTAGGAGTTTTTATGAATTTATTGGTAAATTATGGTGGAAAATAAGTATTTGGTCAATAACAAAAGTTCATCTCAATACTTTGTTATATATCCTTTGTGACAGAGGTCAAACAGAGGTCAAACGTTTTCTGTAAGTCTTTACAAGGTTTTCACACACTGTTGATGGTATTTTGGCCCATTCCTCCATGCAGATCTCCTCTAGAGCAGTGATGGTTTGGGGCTGTCGCTGGGCAACATGGACTTTCAAGTCCCTCCAAAGATTTTCTATGGGTTTGAGATCTGGTGACTGGCTAGGCCACTCCAGGACCTCGAAATGCTTCTTAGGAAGCCACTCCTTCGTTGCCCGGGCAGTGTGTTTGGGATCATTGTCATGCTGAAAGACCCAACCGATACATTGCCCCATTCATTCTTTCTTTTACAGAAAGAAAAACAGCCTCAAAGCATGATGTTTCCACCCCCATGCTTCACAGTAGGTATGGTGTTCTTTGGATGCAACTCAGCATTCTTTCTCCTCCCAACACGACGAGTTGAGTTTTTACCAAAAAGTTATATTTTGGTTTCATCTGACCATATGACATTCTCCCAATTCTCTTCTGGATCATCCAAATGCTCTGTAGCAAACCTCAGACGGGCGTGGACATATACTGGCTTAAGCAGGGGGACACATCTGGCACTGCAGGATTTGAGTCCCTGGCGGAGTAGTGTGTTACTGATGGTGGCCTTGGTTACTTTGGTCCCAGCTCTCTGCAGGTCATTCACAAGTTCCCCCCCGTGTGGTTCTGGGATTTTTGCTCACCGTTCTTGTGCTCATTCTGACCCCACGGGGTGAGATCTTGCGTGGAGCCACGGATCGAGGGAGATTATCAATGGTCTTGTATGTCTTCCATTTTCTTATAACTGCTCACACAGTTGATTTCTTCACACCAAGCTGCTTACCTATTGCACATTCAGTCTTCCCAGCCTGGTGCAGGTCTACAATTTTGTTTCTGGTGTCCTTTGACAGCTCTTTGGTCTTGGCCATAGTGGAGTTTGGAGTGTGACTGTTTGAGGTTGTGGACAGGTGTCTTTTATACTGATAACAAGTTCAAACAGGTGACATTAATACAGGTAACAAGTGGAGGACAGAGGAACCTCTTAAAGAAGAAGTTTCAGGTCTGTGAGATCCAGCAATCTTGCTTGTTTGTAGGTGACCAAATACTTATTTTACCGAGGAATTTACCAATAAATTCATTAAAAATCCTACAATGCGATTCTCTGGATTTTGTTTTTTCATTTTGTCTCTCATAGTTGAAGTGTACCTATGATGAAAATTACAGGCCTCTCTCATCTTTTTAAGTGGGAGAACTTGCACAATTGGTTGCTGACTAAATACTTTTTTGCCCCACTGTATATCCCTGAAGCCCTCAGTTAGGACACACAGTGTGGCCAGAAGTGTCAGACTCACTTCTAGAGCAGCAGATTCAACACACAGACAGGAGTTTGTTTGCACTCAAGCCACCCTCGACTCCCACGCAGACATTGAAACATATGCTTCCTTTGTTCTGGATTACATAATTATCTTCACTAACAATGTCACTACCCATAAACTAATAAAGACCTTCCCCAACCAGAAGCCGCTGATGAACAGAAAGGTCCGACAACTGCTAAAGGCACACAATGCTGCTTTTAGATCAGGTGATGTGGAGGCTTGTAGTCCATCCAGGGCCAACCTGAAAAGGCTGGCCCTTGTTTATTATTACAGGGGATTTTAACATCCAAATAGACAATAGTACGGACAATAATGCCAAGTAACTTTTTGCACTACTTGACACTTTTGATCTCACTCAGCATGTGAAAGAACGCACACACACTCAAGGCCACATTCTGGATCTGGTTATCTCAAAAGGTCTCAATATTTCCTCAGTCGTGGTTAAAGACATGTCCCTGTCTGATCACTTCTGTGTCTTTTTTGAATCACTAATCACCCCGAATGTTCCAGTAAACTTTGTTTCTATTAAGAAAAGGTACATTAATGAGAGTACCAATGCTCAGTTTATGGAAGCCATAGTTATCTTTCCAACAATAAGTGCTGAGTCAGTTGATGTACTCCTTGATAATTTTAATGTAAAAATATTTAATGTCATGGATCGTGTTGCACCAGTAAAGGTAAAGAAAACTATGATCAAACAGAAAACACTATGGAGAACCACCATGATGGTAAGCACCCTGAAAAGAGAATGTAGGAAAGCAGAACGCAAGTGGAGGAAAACTAAACTTCAAATTCACTATGACATCTATAAACAAAGCCTTGGTAGCTCTGAGTTACGCAGAGCCCGACAGCAACATTTATCGGGAATGATTAACAAAAATATCAATATTACCCGCACTCTATTTCTCACGGTCGACAAGCTTATAAACCCAATAAAGCAGATAGCATCAGAACTCATGTCCACTGTGAAATGTAATGAATTTGCGTGGTTCTTTAATCCAAAAATTTAAAGTATTAGACAGACCATCAGAACTACACAGACTAACAAAGCCTCTGGACCATCACTACGACCACCAAGACATAACTTGGTTATTATTTCACAATTTACTACAATTGATCAAAAATCCCTAGAAGAAACAGTTCGACATCTTAAAGCTTCTACATGTTGTCTCAACACACTGCCATCAGACTTTTTAAAAACAATTTTGAAATCTATAACAATGGACCTGCAACAAATAGTTAATAGCTTCCTGCAATCGGGCATTTTCCCAACATCTCTAAAAACAGCTGCCATTAAGCCCCTATTAAAAAAGAAATCACTGGATGCATCTATAATGAACAACTACAGACCTGTTTCTAATCTCCCTTTTATCGCAAAGATCATTGAGAAGGTTCTTTTAAACCAGCTCACCGATTTTGTGACCTCAGGAGGTCTCTTAAACAAATTTCAGTCAGGCTTCCGACCCCACCACAGTACTGAAACGGCCCTGATTAAAGTTTTAAATATACGGCTATATACTGATTAAGATAAAATAACAGTTCTAGTTCTACTAGATCTCAGTGCAGCCTTTCACACTGTAGATCATAGAACACTTATAGATAGGCTGGAAAATTGGGTTGGACTTTCTGGGACAGTCCTTGAGTGGTTCAGATCTTGTCTAGATGGCCGGAATTACTTTGTCACCATTGGTAATCATGAATCTGATAGGGTGGCTATGACATGTGGAGTTCCACAGGGATCAGTTCTCAGACCGCTTCTGTTCAATCTCTATATGCTACCTCTGCGCCAAATTCTACAGAACAACAACATTAACTACCACAGCTATGCCGATGATACTCAAATATATGTCTGTCGAACCGTATGACAACAGCCCAATAGACTCTCTGCGTCACGGTATAGAGCACATAAATACCTGGATGAACCAAAATTGTCTACAATTAAACCAAGATAAAACTGAGATTCTTGTGTTTGGCAACAAAAATAAAATAACAAGTATTAGTAAAGAGCTGGATTCTCGGGCCGTTAAAACTAAGGATCAAGTCCGTAATCTTGGTGTTCTGTGATGGAAATTTCATCGATAGACACTCAAAGGATTAAGACAGAGACAAAATTCTCTTGGCACAATTAGCAGTTTATTTGCAAATAGAGAGACGCGTCAAATGCTTACAGAATAATCATTCGAGGAGCCTCTAAAGTAAATTACATGTACAGCTTGTATTTATTATAGTTAAAAGGGGTGTGGCAAGATGCCACCCATCAATCTTAGGTCACACAGGTGGGAGGGTTATCCCCCCATCTTATTCTTCCTGCCATAAATGTTCACTGTTGTGTTCACCTAAACGGACAACTGCCCCTACCGTCCCCCAACACTCACATTCCTAATGAACCAAGGACAGATACCCTTAATGGTTTAGCCAGTTGAGCAAAAGGTCAGAGAACCTAATGATTCTCTGAAATAATACAGATGCATGTCACAACCAAAGACCAGAGTTACATACCATGTAATAGATAAGCAAACATGTCTCCAAAATACATTAGTTAAGAAATTGCCACAACTGTTCTGATAGACTCAGACCTCACATTTAACAAATCATATCAAATCAGTCACCAAACAGCATTCTACCATCTGAAAAATATATCCTGAATCAAAAGCCTGGTGTCCCAAAAAGACCAAGAGAGGCTCATCTATGCTTTTATCTCTAGTAGGGTTGACTACTGTAATGGCCTCTTAACTGGACTCCCTAAAAAGACTGTAAAACAGCTGCAGCTCATTCAGAATGCAGCTGCAGGAATGTTAACCAGGACCAAGAGGACCGAGCACATCACTCCGGTTCTTAAATCTTTGCATTGGCTTCCGGTCAGTAACAGAATAGACTTTAAAGTGGTGCTTCTAGTTTATAAATCTCTGAATGGTTTAGGACCCGAATACATTTCTGATATGTTCGAAGAATATAAACCAAGCAGGGCTCTTAGATCCATGAACTCAGGTCAGCTAGTAGAGCCAAGAGTCCAAACTAAACATGGAGAAGCAGTGTTTAGCAGTTATGCTGTACACAACTGGAATAAACTACCAGAAGATCTTAGACGTTCACCAAATGTGTCCATTTTTAAATCCAGGCTAAAAACACTTCTCTTTTCACGTGCCTATGACTGAGCTCTCAAACTCAACCCCACTGTGAGCCTGTTTTTATAACAGCACTGTTTAGTGTTATAGTTTTTCTAGCTTCCTATGTTTTGTATTCTATTTCTATTTTATTATTCTATGTAATATAAAACTATGTTTTATATTCTATGTTTTATTATTGTGCTGTATTTTATATTTCTCTTCTTAATTTATTGAATTATTAAATGTATATCCTGCTATATTTTACCAATTGTAATGCAAGTTCTGGTGCTATCAGAGGAATAACCTCTGTTAAAACTGTTTTTGATTCTGTTGCATTGTTTCTGTTTTCACTGTAAAGCACATTGAATTGCTTCTATGCATGAATTGCACTATATAAATAAACTTGCTTGCTTGCTTTAGATCGGGCGATGTGGAGGCTTGTAGTCCATCCAGGGCCAACCTGAAAAGGGGTATCAAGATGGCTTAAAAAAGACCACAAACTGCCGATTGAGGAGAACTTCAACAACAACTTCGTACCCTGACAGTGGCAAAGCATCCAAACTATCACAGACTACTGGCCAAAGAATCAGGCTGCTTCGACAGGGACAACAAAGTTGCCATTAAAGTTGAACTGCGCCCAGACGACCCCCCCTCAGACTATCCACCACAGATGTGTCGTCTGCACTGAGCAGGATGAATCCACGCAAGGCTGCTGGTCCTGATGGCGTCCCCAGGTGTGTGCTCAGTGCATGTGCTGGGCAGCTGGCCGAGGTCTTTACTGACATTTTCAACCAGTCACTGGCCCAGGCGTTTGTCCCAACGTGCTTCAATAACACAACCTTTGTGCCAGTGCTGAAGCAGACGAATGCATCTAGCCTGAACGACATCCGTCCTGTCGCATTCACCCCTGCAATCATGAAGTGCTTCGAACCCCTAGTTCAGGTCCACCTTCTCACAACACTGGATACCTACAAGTTTGCCTCCCGATCAAAAAGGTCTTCACAGGACACCGTATCCCCAGCTTAACACTCTATCCTGACTCACCTGGACAAAACCAACACCTATGTGAGAAAGCTATTCATAGACCTTACCTTAGCATTCAACATGGTCATCCCTTCTAGGCGGGCCAAAACACTCCATAAACTGGGGGATCAGTCCCTCTTACGGCTACTGGACTTTGGACTGAGCCCTCTCCTGCACTCTCTTCACCCACAACTGCGTTCCTGTACACAGTTCCAACACCATCATCAAGTTTGCAGACGACACCACGGTGGAAGGCCTGATCAGGGACAATGACGAGCCAGCCTACAGGGAGGAGGTCAAGTGACTGGCAGCATGGTGCACGGACAACAACCTGGCCCTCAACGCAAAGAAAACCAAGGAGCTTATTGTGGATTACAGGAAGTCAAAAGGCTGCAGTTACATCCAAGTTCACATCAATGTGAATGAGGTGGTCCAGTGTCAAATGGCACACGTCCAGCTTCAAATTCCTGAGTGTCCACATCTCCAAGGACCTCTCCTGGACCCTCAAAACTATAGCCCTGGTCAAAAAGGCACGGCAGCGCCTGTACTTTTTGAGGAGGCTGAAGAAAGCCCATCTGTCTCTTGAGAACTTCTACCGCTGCACAATCGAGAGCATTCTGACAAACTGCGCCACTGTGTGGTTTAGCAGTTGCTCTGTAGCCGACCAGCAGGCTCTGCAATGGGTGGTGAAAACTGCCCAGCACATCACTGGTGGCCAGCTTCCAGCCATCGTAGACCGTGTGGGATCTGAGCAATAACTACAATATGAATGTACGTTTCATTGGAAGTGAATGTGCCTACATAATGAGATTTACAGAAACCTCTCTGTTTAGTTACTCCCTGTAGGTTGCGCTCTGGTAACCACAGGAATTTTTACATTGACCATTTGGCATGGGGGTTACTGTCTTGGCTTGGCAAGGTAAACACGCCCCTCAACGTATATAACATATTGTACCTCACATTACAGTGAGTAGAGAGAAGTGGAGAGTAGAGAAGAGATTGAGCCTGTAACATCATATGCTAATAGACTATCAAATTCAGCAATAAACAATTTAATTACTCTCTCCCTTGACAACCAGGTAAGCGAGTAGTTATTACTACCACTATACGACATGGCTGATTTCTAACAACCTCAAGCGCAAACAGTAGCTGCAAAGGGCACGCAGCATCATCAGGGACCCTTCACATCCATGCCTCAAATTGTTTGCCCTCCTACAATCAGGCAGGCGGTACAGATCTCTTTGTTTCCGCACCAGCAGGCTCAGGAACAGTTTCTTCAGTTGTTACAGGTACGTGTCTACCTCAGGAATGTAACTGCTACTATCCCTGCATTTGAGTTTCACGTGCATCTTGCACATTCAATTTGCCTCTTTGCACAGTTAGAATTGCCATTGTGCTCGCATTTTTACAGTTGTTACATATACATCTACATTGGGGACCTCATTGTACTGTACTTGTGCTGTTCAATGACAAAGTTGAAGCTATCCTAATATAGTTTGTGAACAACAGAACAATGGAACTGCAGAGCAAAGTTACTTCTGAGCATCTTTCATAACATTCAATAATCGATAAATGGCATTTGAACGACCACATATGAAACCTGCCATTAAGTTTGTATTAGAGCAACTCAGTGCTGCCAGTCATTCAAAAGATTGATTAGATTGAGTGAATTACTCATTTGTTCTTGGGTCTCTAAATGTAAGCATGATCTATGTGTATCTTTCAGTTCTATAAAGCTGTGTCTATAATAACATTCAATAATCAAAGCATGTTATTATTGCACTATGCAGCCAACTAAAAGATACGCAAATTCCATTTCCTTCTTTAATACCGAGGTCAGCTTTAACCAGTGTTTCTGTGTGAATGATGTTGGACACATAACTATGAATCTTGCCAGTGACCATGTCATTGAACTCATAACTGCTTGTCATTCAAACGAAGGACTAGAATTAAACCAAAAAATAATTCGACAGGATTTTAAATTAAAACAAGCATTGTGTATGTTTTGGTTTTATAAAGCTGTCAAAATTATCAGTTCAAATGTACTTTTCATCGTCACTTTTGACACCGCTCTATTTACCTGATATGTCCACAACTTTTAAAGACGTGGCCGATGGAAACTTCTCTTTGAGAATGTGTGCAATTCGGGTCTCTCCATCAGTCTGAGAAGACTGAGTCCTCTGCAACTGTCTAAAAACCAAAAATGCCTGAAAGAGAAATGTGTACTAAGACAGTTAGCTGGCAGCTAACGATGAAGGAATATTGATACATTTTGAATGACACGACATTTACGTCAGTTGGCGAAATTGCCAGTGTTTCCAGAGATCACGTTTCATGTATCATGAATTAAATGTGAAGTGAGAAGATAGCTAACCACGACCTTCAAAGTTAGCTGCGATGGTTACAGTCATAGCAGTAAATTCATACATTAGAAGAAAATATATTTACTTGATTTTTGGGAATGAATCTGGAAACAGAGATCATAGTGACGCTGAGGTTCTCAGACGACAATCAATTACAATAGTAAACAGTAATCCTCCAGTTGTCTTTAATGATATGAAGCTAAGCTAAGAAATATTCAAACATGGAGCAATAAGATCAGCGTCTTGTGAGCAACATTAAAAAATCACTTCCGGGTCACAAAAAATAAGGATTTTTTTCAAAATAAAAGAGACCAACATAATACTTGAAAACTGACAG
>JACXGJ010018116.1:0-10522 GCA_016801105.1 Esox niger
CAGGCTGTAGAGGGCGACGGAGTGGCCATGGACAGGGCGGAGTAGCCAGGACAGGAGACTCCAGGCTGTAGAGGGCGACGGAGTGGCCATGGACAGGGCGGAGTAGCCAGGACAGGAGACTCCAGGCTGTAGAGGGCGACGGAGTGGCCATGGACAGGGCGGAGTAGCCAGGACAGGAGACTCCAGGCTGTAGAGGGCGGCGGAGCGGCCGGGAAGGGCTGGGGCGACGTCCTACAGCAACATTAACCCGAAGCAACCAGCCTCCGAGGATCCGCGGATGACGACTTGTTGTTTAAGTGTATTAATTGATACCGAATGATTATTATATTTTACCTACCGGTTAGCGGCTGATTCCAATGTAGGGATTGATGTACCTACGTGCATCACAGCCCACGTAAGAAAAACACGAGGTTGCACCAAAGTGGTGGCCGTTACGCACTCCATGTAATGGAGTTTAGTGCATCTGCTGTTCCTTAGTCTATTCTTTGTTGACCAATCGCTAACAACGTTATGCTAGGTCATCTGATGCCTGGCATCCAATAGCAATTCAGATAAGGTCTCCCAGGGAATCACATGGTCTATGGCACGACCTCAGATCCAGTGGCTACTCCTTACCCAAGCTGCAGTCCATGGAGTATCAACAAAGACTTGCTTTGCAGTCATTCCTGCATCGCTTTCATTCCGAAAAAGGACATTATAGATCAACGTTTTAGACTAGATTTGAACGGGCAAAAGTATTTAGAATATGATAATTTGTATGGAAACAGTATCCGGATGCAATGCTTAAGCGTAATGGCCAGACAGCTCCAACAGCTCAGAGACGTGAACCATCCACACATAAGTACAACGCTATTTATGAACAATGGTATCCCACAGCATCGTTTGTATATAAAAAAATTATGTAAAAATATTATTCTTTCTACATGGTATGGGGATGTTATTGGTTTTCTTGGAAAATCTTGGTATGGATTGAACATATAATAATTTTCTATGTATATAACTGCAAAAAAAAACGAACGGTCTCGTGCTTCCCTCTAGTGGCCGTTAGGTGTATTGCGGTATAACCGGAGGAATGTAATTGCTTTCTAAATGATTTTATAAGGGTTTATTTCTAGGTAGAGGAACTGACTTTTATTGGTGTGCCTATATTTTTGACCTTCTTTTATTTAATGTATTAATTTATTTCAGCCTAAAATACTGTAATATCACTATAAAGGCATGGAAATATCAGAAAATAACAATCATACAAAACTTCATAAATATTTAAAAAATAAATTAGCATACACTAATGCAGAAATGTGTATCGTAAAACTAGTTTTTTGCCATTCTAAGAGATGAGGTTTGAAAATTTCTGGTAAGTACAGGCTGTTTGCTATATGTGACAACAATCTCCTTTATTTTTCATATGAATGGGCTATTGGGTAGGGTGGCAAGATGGAAGCCTTTTTTTACAAAGAAAAACATCCAGCGGATGTATGCACGAAGTCTCCCAAAAGCACATAAGGTAATGAGGTATGGTCTGATTAAACCAATGTTGAACATTTTGGCCATAATTCCAAAAGGTATGCTTTGGACAAAACAACACTGCACTTCACCCAACGAAACCCATACCCACAGTGAAGCTTTGTGGTGGCAGCATCATGCTTTGGGGCGGTTTTTCTTTAGCTTGAATTGGGGCCTTTGTCAGGGTGGAGGGAATTATGAACAGTTCCAAAGAACAGGCAATTTTGTCACAACCTTCGGGCGCCCGTTAGAAAGCTGAAGATGAAGTTCACCTTTTACCACAACAACAACTCAAAGCACATATCCATATCCACAAAAGCATGGCTTCACCATGAGAGGAAAGAGGCTTGAGAAACTAAGCACAACACATATGTGTTGACTAACTCTGAACAAAGGACCATAGATAGGAAGTGTTGCCTATAACTGATGGGCTCTATAGATAGGACCATTGACCATAGGTTGGAAAATCCCATACAAGGGTCTTTTGTAGGATACATGTTCTTATTGGAGGGTATTTGACTGTGTAATGGCTGGTTATGACCATTGATCGCCTCCCATGTGTCCTGGTATAAAGATTGTGTTCATTTTGTATTCATTGGAGAGTAAAAGGAAATTATAATGGAAGGTAAACTTCTTGTCTCACGTGGAATAAAGTTCACTCTCTCCTGACTTTTGGTTGCATTATTTTAGTTCATGATATAAAATGGACAGAAGCTGACAACCAGAAGAAGATTAACGTTTTAGAATGGCCTAACCAGAGCCCAGACCTGAATTCAATTGAACATTGGCTGATAGACTCCTACCCAAAAAGACTGGTGCTGTAAAAAAGTCAAAAGGTGCTTCATCAAAGTATCAATATGAAGGTGTGCACACTTAAGCAACCAGGTTATTGTGAGTTTTTTTTTCTTTTCCTCAAAGATTTTAGTTTATCAATTGAATTGTTCAAGTTATAGGTCATATTTAAAGGTTTAAAAGGTTTTGACATGATTTATGAGAAGAAAAAACTCTGCTAAATTACTAAAATGTTAAATACAAATGAGGTAGAGATAAGGAGACGGGAAATACTAGTGTGTGTTATTCAGTTTGTATTAGTCGTATGTACAGGATACTCAGAATATTCAACATGCAGCAACACAACTCTAACTTGTATGTTATTTTCCTAAATCAAAGATATGAAAATAATATGATCTAATACATGACAGGACAGTATTTCATGCATTCTGAACAAAAAGCCTATTAGGAGCTAAATACATTTCAAATAAAAAAATATCTATCACAAATGGTTAAATCATGTGATTTAAAAGCCAACATATTAAATGTACTTTCAGTAAGTAAATTTATAATAAAAATGCTTAATTTTTGTGTGCATGTGCACGCGCGTGTGTGTGTGTGTGTGTTTGGAGTTTGCTCACACTTCCGTGTAGGACTGCATCCTACAGGAGGGTGTGGAAATATCACATCCATTTTCCCCTCAAGAACCTGCAACAAATCAGCACAAAGTTTGTTAGCATAAACTGATACATGCTGTATTACCGGTCCATAGTCCTAATTACTTAAAAATATGTTGTAAAGTCTTACCGTAGTCTTTGAAGGGTTTTAGTTGAGAATATGCTGATTCTGACTTGGGTGGGGGTGTAAATTCTGTAGAAGATGAACTTAATTGAATATTCTACAGTGGTTGGCTAAATCAAGCAATGTGATTTGTTAAAACGTACTCTGAGCATTGGTAAAAATTGCTTTTTACAATGACATAAATGACAAAATAAATTAAATAACTGGGCATAGTTCATGAAAATCTAGACAGTACTGTGACAACTACGCCATCTGCTGCCCATCCTCCCCCTGCAGGAGGCAGGCTTCGACGCTCGATGTCACCGGCCTTCTGACACCACCGCCCATCTCATCAACTCATCACATCTGTTGTCTCGTTTAGCACACCTGTTCATCATCCAGTCATTTCCCTCAGTAAATGTTCCCTCTGCTCCCTTTGTCTTTGTGTGTTACTGTCTTGCCTAGATGCGCATTGTTACTCTTTAATAAATGAATATAGATAAAACGACTCTGTTATCCGCTCCTCCTTGTTCACCACACAGAGCTGATAAGTCCAGTCTGTTGTCATACAGGTGACTTTATAATTGGCTTCACTCGTGCTGCTGCTTGTAGACATCAGTCTGTTCTCACTGTCCCCATCTCTCTCTAGACCAGGATAGATCTACAAGCTGATAATTCATGACAAATGAAATTGAGGCTCCAAAGACAATGTTCAGGGGCTTGTTGGCTCAAAATGTCATATTTACAGCTTCATCAAAAATGATATAGGAATTGTCTAGGAGTTTATTTGGCAGCATGTTTGGTTGTTTTTGATGCTTTGAACATTACTGGTTTATCTATAGCCAGCTCCAATTAGTAAGTGGGTGATTTGCTAAGTTCAATTATTTTATTATAATGGAACATTGTCACAAAATCATGTTTGTTTCACAGAAAGATGTTTGTTTAGATTTGACATCTTCAGAGTGTAAAGTTTTTTGTTTCAGTACACTTGTACTTATTTTATTCATTTGTACGGCACAGTTTGTTCACCTTTATTTTTTTTACCCAACACCTGGAGTTCAATTTGGGCGTATGTCACATCATCTGACCGAGGAGAAACACCAGCAGAATCTGACAAATCAAACAGGATCAGTCATTATAAATGTACAGTCTCAACCATGTATTGTGGGTTAATAGACATTTCTACTAAACACATTAAAATACCACTGTAAATTGTCTGAGAAATTGATCATATAGTGGATGTTATCATTACTTGTTAGTCAAAGCTGTGGTATCTGACCATTAACAACCACAATATGAATGCATGTTTCATTAGAAGTGAATGTGCCTAGACAAGGAGAATAACAAGGAAACCTTTTTGTTAAGACTCTCCCTGTTGGTTGCGCTCTGGTAACCACAGGAATGTTTACATTGACCATTTGGTGTGGGGTTAGTGTCTTGGCTTTGCTAGGTAAACACGCCCCTCAAGGTATTTAACCGCTTGTAACCCCCATTACGGAGAGAGAGTAGAGAGAGTAGAGAGGGACGAGAAGAGTTTGAGCCTGTAACATCATGTGCTAATAGACTATCAATATGCTGCAACAAACAATTGAATACTCTCTCCCTTGACAGCCGAGTACGCAAGTTAATATTACCACCACTATACAACATGGCTGATTTCTAACAAAGTAGAGAGACAAAGATTAGTTATCTATTCAGCTTGCCTAAAGACAGTACAATAACACGACAAACAAAACGGTTGGTGAAATGTAATTAGAGGTCTGGACACAGAGAATGAACATGCCACTGACCTGTGTACCCAGCATCAAGACACTGAACCTGGGTAGATCCTTGGTCCTGTTGGGGGTCCTGGTTGGTACTCTGGGGATGGATGGGACTAAAGGGTGGGAGACGATATTAAAGAACACAGACAAAATGTTACTAGATGAATGAACATAGGATAAAGACAGATGTACTCACCAGAATATTCTGTTGGAAGAGGAACCTGTAAAGAGAAATGCACACTAAATAAGGTCAAGTCATCATTTATATTTGTCTCCACAGGACATAAAAGATATGATATAAAAGTTAGGAAACTGTAAATGTCTTACCTTTGCTGTTCTTATATTTACAAAGCAAGACCAGGAAGATGGTGAGTAGAATAGCAGCCGGACCCAAAACAACTCCTACTAGAAATAATGTAAATCCTTGAGCTAAGACAGGAGAGAGAACAGAACAACACAATCATACTAAGAGTAGTAAATAACGAGTCATTTAATAAAACAGCAAAGGGTTCCTCTGCATGGACAAAATTCTGAGAACTGTTTAAGGTTATGAGTGATTTGTTAAAATACAAATGTAAAGCTAACAAATAATTTCTATATACAGTACTCAGCATAAAATAATACACCCCAACATATTTCCCAGAAAATCATCTGTCACTCTTTAGAATTTATACTTTCTATAGGATCCTAAACAACAAAAAAATATCCCAGCAACTCTGGGTCATTGGTTGCAAATTAGATTCGTCAGTAGAAAATAACAAAACGTTTATGAACAAAGTGATTTCAGACCATGTTGTTAAATTAAGGAAAACCCAAATGAATCTTTCAGAATTCATTTTGGCTGATGATCAATGCCTTATACATTGTTGAACAAAATGATGTCAGACCATGTTGGTTAAATGCTAATTTGCAAGAATTCCACAACAGACGAGTCTAACCAATCATCACACATGTTGCTGCAAGGTAACTTACAGTGAAGAGGTGATTTTTAACCTATACAATCTCTCAGTCAATGCTGACAATTATGGCACCACGTGGATGAGAAAAGACCTGAGAAAGTAGGTAATTTCTTTACACAAAGAAGTCAGAGCTACAAGACAATTAGTAAAGCATTGCTAATCAGTCAGAAAATGGTAGCATAAGTTACTTAAGGATGGACTTGTGGCAAGAATTCTGAGACATCCAGGCCAACAATGGAAGCAAACACCTTGAGATGAACGTTTCGTCATTTTGTTGTTGGGGAATTACGTTTTATTTGATAAAATTTAAATATGATGTGCTACATCTTAGCCTGTCTTGTTCACTGGTTCGGTCACTACTAGTCAAAAGTGGTACCCCACTTTACCAAACACCCCTCTGTGAAATCCTTTATATAATGTGGCCACATACTTAAAAAAGACAACTGTTATAGTGTTACATCTGACCTGTTGACCATGTCCACTAGAGCAGCTAATGCACGCTACAATGTCATCCCTAATATCAACCAAAATATTAATTCTCAACATAACCTATAACCATCTTGTTCCCTCTTTCCAGAAGAGTTGGTGATGTCTTTAAAAATCCATACAAAATATTTATTTGGTAGAATTCCTTGTAAGGCGTACTCATTTTTGCAATGCCTCATTTGAATAAATATATACTTTTTATTTTCCTAATGACGTTGGTGACTTACCTTTTATGTTCTCAATAAAATATGTTTTTTATAAAACTCTGTTGTCAAATTTCAGCTATTTGTTCTGGTGTTCAGCGATTGACATTAACTTTTTGCTAATCAGCCACTGTGGCTAGTGTTTTTCCAAAGTTACCAGCCAGTCAGCATTTTCATTATCCACCATTTTGTTGTTGGGGTATTCGAAAAAATATGACTATGGTGTGCCACATCTTAGCCTGTCTTGTTCCCTGGTTCATTCACTATTAGTCAAAGGTGATACCCCACTTTACCCAAAGTGAAATAGTTTATATAATGTGGCTACACACTTAAAGACAACTGTTATAGTGTTTAATCTGACCTGTTGTTCATGTCCACTTGAGCAGCTAATGCACGCTACAATGTCATCCCTAATATCAACCAACATGTTTATTCTTAATATAACCTATAACTATTAACATGTTATTTAATAAGAAATATGAATTCACCCATCAGCTTTATAATTAATCACAGTCAATATTATTGTTGTCTATTTTTGTTATTCTCTGTTCTTGTTAATATAGCCTTGTATAAATAAACAAAACAGAGCCGTATTTATTAAAGCATTGTCAGGTTACTTTCCCCTATCCTTGTCTGTGCGTCACATCGTTAATCTCCCTGGTCTTCCGTCAACTGTAGGCTCAACTGCTGTCGCTGATCGAGCATCTTCACGTTAATATATTAATATGGTTTGTAACTTAAATATGTCAATTATGTATATATTTATTACTATATATATATATATATTGGCATATGTAGGCTAAAGTGTTTGGTATTAGAGCCCATACCCTAATCTGATGGTCTTCTCACAAGTCATCTCTTTTAAAAAAAGGCTAATGATCTGTACATTTTTGGCAACAAAATGTTTAAGCGGAACAAATGGCGTTTTAAGTAATTACGTTTTAATGGAATATTTAGAAATGCTTGTGTGTTTAAAAAAAAAAAACTAGGATCCAACTTTTTTTGAGACATTAATCTTCTCTGCGATGTCTGGACTGGTGTGGTATTGTATGCAAGGCTGCCAGGTTTCATTGCCCATAAACTGTATTCTGCTACAGACTCCTGAAAATTCTATAATGAATCGACAGCCAAAGTCCAGCCAAAAATGCATGAATTGTGTAGGAAACACACCACATTTGGCAACAGTCAATATGGAAAAAGTTTCCTCCAACAATCATTTTAGCTGCAGTGATTCACTGGTACTTTGTATATGAGCACAAAATCATGTTTTACCCTACTAACACACAGAGGCGGTGCAAGATTTTGAGAAAGCTACTGGCTTTGAGCTTTGAATGCAGGAAAAACCCTGTGTATTGACATATAGAATGTCACCCACCAAAGTGTCTAGTAAGAGTGACTGTGTTACACACCACAGCTGAATTCTAAACCCATTTGGTGGGTGGGCAGGTGCCAATGTCAAGCCCTGCTGGTGTTCACTGAAAAATAGATGGAAATCTTCATATCTAAAGAGAGTGGACTCATTTACTCTGAGTACTGTAGATCCACAGGATGTAGATATTGGTTCAGAGTCTTGTCTGTGTCTGTACCAGTAAAACCTCCATCCAGAAGACTCTACAGTGCAGGTACACTGTCTGCTGTCAGTACATGCTGTTGGTCTGAACTCAGTCTGGTCTTGATCTGGTTGATTATCTGGTGCTTTTTAATGGGTTTGTTAATGAACAACACACTACTAAAAACATCACAACGATACCAAGTAACAACAGAATACTACTAACATCACAACGATACCAAGTACCAACACTGTTGTGGAGGGAAACACTGAGTTGTGATAACTGGAATACTACTTTATCATTACTGTCTTTGTACCACTTATATCTCCATTCACTATCAGAGCCCACTGAACAGGTTAATACAACACACAGAAGTAACTCACCATTCACAGTGATACTGACAGGTTGACTGGTGGAGGTAGATTTGGGTCTGGAGTCTCTCTCTCCCTGACACCTGTAGAGACCCTGGTCAGACTCAGCAGCTCTACTGATGGTGAGGGTGTCTCCTGTTACAGTGTGTCTGTCAGACTGGGATACTACAGTATCATTACTGTCTTTGTACCACTTATATCTCCAGTCACTGTAGGACCCAACTGAACAGGTCAGAGTGAGTGTGTATACAGGAAACACTGGGTTTGTCTTTACAGTCAGTGTTGCATTTGGCAGAGCTGGTAAAAAAAGACACATAAATACATGGCATGTTTATTAATAACATGTTAGTACAGCAGGGGAAAGTGGGGTGAGATGAGCCTGAGTTATTTGAGACTAATACTAACATCACTATGATACCAAGTAACACACTACTACTAACATCACTATGATACCAAGTAACAACACACTACTACTAACATCACTATGATACCAAGTAACAACACACTACTACTAACATCACTATGATACCAAGTAACAACACACTACTACTAACATCACTATGATACCAAGTAACAAGACACTACTACTAACGTCACTATGATACCAAGTAACAACACACTACTGCTAATGTCACGGAAACCACTCTTTACTAAAAACAAATGCACTTAAACTCAGGACTTTGTGAATACAAAATACTTTAATGAAAATCTTACAACAATGACAGCCATTAAAGCCAGGTCCTTCCGCAGATAAACCCCCAATTTCCTGAGTCTGGACCATGGCTTTTACACAGAACATTCACACATTACGCCATCTGACTATGTCTGCTTGACAACCCCCCTGAGTGGGGTGCTCTTCTTATCTTCTAACTCCCTGAATGATCGTAATTTGCGACAGTAACTCACAACCTCCTCATGGTTCATACTTGAGTCATGTCCATCATTGTCCACAAAGTAGGTGTTACGTTAAGTTCATGGGCCACACTCAGGTCATCTCTTATCACAGAGTACGCTTTATGACCAGCTCATGGGCCACACTCAGGTCATCTCCTATCACAGAGTACACTTTATGACCAGCTCCTGGGGCATACTCAGGTCATTACTTATCACAGATTACACTTTATGACCAGCTCCTGGGCCATACTCAGGTCAATACATATCACAGAGTACGCTTCATGACCAGCTCCTGGGCCATACCCAGGTCATTACTTATCACAGAGTACGCTTTATGACCAGCTCCTGGGCAATACTCAGGTCATTACTTATCACAGAGTACGCTTTATGACCAGCTCCTGGGCCATACTCAGGAAAACCCAACAGTGGAAACAAAGGCAGTAAACTTTAGAAATGCCCCTCTCTGTGCTCAAGGTAATTGCCTGCTCATGACCATCTCTCAGCATAAGACCCAAATATTATGATGAACATAGAAATCGTCTGTATACGTAATTTGTCCTATCCCAGAAATAATTTACTGTGAGTGTGGGATCCACATGAATATGTTTATAATTACATGATTATGAATTGCACATGAATATTTTCATACGTATAAGGTAATTTATGCATTTTTTTGAAAAATCCTCCAGACTAACATAACTATCATACCAAGTAACATCAGACTAATACCAACATCACTATGATACCAAGTAATGACACACTACTACTGACATCACTATGATACCAAGTAGGAACACACTACTACTAACATCACTATGATACCAAGTAACAACACACTAATTCTAACATCACTAAGATACCAAGTAACAACACACTACTACTAACATCACTATGATACCAAGTAACAACTCTCTAATACTAACATCACTAAGATACCAAGTAAAAACACACTACTACTAACATCACTATGATACCAAGTAACAACTCAGTACTACTAACATCACTACGATACCAAGTAACAACCCAGTACTACTAACATCACCATGATACCAAGTAACAACACACTGCTCCTAACATCACTATGATACCAAGTAACAACACACTACTACTAACATCACTATGATACCAAGTAACAACACTGATGTGGAGGGAAACACTGAGTTGTGATGACTGGAATACTACTATGTCATTACTGTCTTTGTACCACTTATATCTCCACTTACAATCAGAGCCCACTGAACA
>JACXGJ010018117.1:0-10528 GCA_016801105.1 Esox niger
CTCTCCATCCATCCCAACTCTCTCCATCCATCCCGACTCTCCATCCATCCCTTCGTCAATCTAGGGATGATAAGAGGGATGCGTTGAAGTTTTACACGGACCCATCTTATTTCTTCATGTTGTGGAAGGAGAAAATGCTTCAGGCCACAGAGGATAAGAGGAAGGAGAAGAGACGGCAGAAGGTATGTCTGTGTGCACGCTGACTTTTTTGCCTCTCACTCCTTTTCTCTATCTCTCACTCCCTGTCTCACTGTTTTCTCCCTCCAACCCTGTCCCTCCAATTGCCTCACTGTCTCACTCCCTCTGTCTAATTCTCTCTCACTTGCTCTCTCGCTTTCTCCCTGTGAGCTTTTGGATGTTGTCTTGCTGCCACTGACTATGTGTCAAATTAACCCTCTTTACTAGATCTGCTCCTCGGTCTTAGTCAAGAAGCGTGAGGTAAACTGTCCGTTTTGGAGTCAGGGAGAGATTCATATTGTCAGCTCTGGTCTTTTTTGCCATTGCTTCCTCTCCTCGTTTGCTTCCCTGGGTTCCTTTCACCGTTGTCTGCTCTGGTGTGCAACGCTCTGCTCTATAGCCTGCCTTAATATCCCTTTCTTAACCCAAATTCACCTGACC
Organism: Esox niger; assembly: GCA_016801105.1. NCBI lineage: Eukaryota > Metazoa > Chordata > Actinopteri > Esociformes > Esocidae > Esox > Esox niger. The sequence goes on from JACXGJ010018117.1 coordinate 619, forward strand.
CCTTTCTGGTAGGTTGTCTTTCATCACCATCTTCTCTGAGAGTGCCGACGTTTAAGCTTTAAAGCCTCTAGCCCTTCCCTTGTACCGGGCCCATCTCTGCCTTATTCCCGACAATTCTCTCCTTGCACCCGTCGACCCGCTTTTCTCCCCACTTTCTTGACCCTCCCTCCCCTCTTTCACCCACTCGCCGGAGATCGACCTATCTGCCTGTTTTATTGTTTTGGGCACACTAGACATTCAATGGCTACGATCTCCACCCTCCCCCTACATAATGAGTGCCGTTCTGGACTACCTGTCTAACCCAGCCAGGCTCTCTCCCCCATCTCTCCATCCAGACCAGCTGTCCAGCCCATTCAGGCCAGGGTAGGCGACCCCACAGCAGACAAGCTCCGCCTCGCAGCCCCCTGCCCAGCTCAGTAAGAATGCTCCCCCCAACCGCTGTCTCCTCGTCCCTGTCTCTTTCACTGGGTCCCCTGGGTGTAACCCTGCCCACCCATCCACTGCCTCTTGTCTGGTGTCACCTGAGTTTTACCCACCCTGTCTCTCTGTACCCCTTTCAGAAAATGTGTCCCTTATCTAGTTTTATGTGTTTGGGTCTGTTCCCTGTGTTGGTTCCTCTGTGCCACTGTGCCACAGCTTATTGGATCCGCGTTAACTCTTCAACCCGTCTGTCTGCGTTTGGGTCACTTTTATGTTGTGCTCATTGTGTTAAGTGTTGCGTAACATTGCTGGGAAGTTCGTTTTTTGGTTCCCCTGGGTGGATACAAGGAAGTTGTGTGCAAAAATAACGAAGGGCTTTTCTCTCAGGGTGTCTGTGTGGAAAGAGACAACTCTCAATAAATAGAGTGCTTTGTGTTTGTTTGTCTGTCATCCCTTCCTGCCCCTCTCTCCTTTCCCCTCAACCTCTCCTGTCATCTTATTCCTCCCTGCCTCCTCCCTCACCCTCTTTCTCTCTCCACATCCCTTTTCTCCCAACCGTTTTCTCTCCTCTCCCCCCTACATCCCCTCCATCAGGAGCAGCAGAAGCAGGTGGAGGACCCAAGCAGAGAGGTGAAGAAGGTTCGTAAGGCGAGGAATCGCAGGCAGGAATGGAATATGATGGCTTATGACAAGGAGTTCCGCCCCGACACCAGACTCACGCCCTCACCGTATCACGGAATGTCTTCCGAAGGGTCGCTGTCACCCGACAACAGGTGAGCCGTGGGATTGGTCAGTCCGTCAGTTACTCAGTCGGCCCATTTTAGTCCGTCATTGGGAGTTTAATTTACTGAAAAATGTACTGGAGGCAGATCTGGTTGACTTTACATTTAAAAGGTTTAGGGGAAGGGATATGGTTTGAGTTAGGTATAAGTTAGGGCTAGGGTAGGTTTTAAGGATAGGGTTTAGGATATGGACAACACTAACCCTGGTCAATTGTCCTCTCAGAGCAACCAGCCTGTTTAAATCCATTGAGTCAATTAATCACATTCATTTCAGCTTTGAGAGAAAGTAGGATTGAGAAACTTAACACAACAAAGATGTACTTACTAACTCTGAGCAAAGGAGTATAGATAGGACGTGTTGCTTGATGCTGATGGGCCCCACACTTCCTGTCCATACCTCCTGCTAGGCGTTGCCCATGTGACTGTCACAGGCTTGATGGATAGGACCATTGACCATATGCTGGAACATACCATACAAGGGTCATTTGTAAGATAGGTCTTTCTTATTGGAGGGTTTTTGGCTGGTTTGGAGAGAGAGGGAGAGAAACTATGTACTGTTAACATCGACATCTCATGCTGAATTAAGATGGCTCTCCCCTGATTTTCTGGTTGCATAACTTTTGTTCATGGATATCATATGGAACAGAAAATAACTGCTTTCATGGCAAATCTGCCTCCAAGAAGTACCCTTCTTACTGTGGCAGTGTTCAGGGTTCATTACAGAACAGTGTAGCTCAATTCTGCCCCCTTCTGACTTAAACGTGAACTAATCAATTTGAATCAGTTGTGTTTCTGTACACCTTTTAGTCCTTTTAGCCAAACTTATTTTCCAGAGCGACTTATAGTAGTGAGTGTATACATTTTCAGACTTTTTGGTACAAGGCCCATCTGGGAATCAAACCCACAACCCTGGCGTTGAAAGCAGTGTGCTCTACCAGATAATTTCAATGAGAAATACTGTATAGAGTTTGTATGAATAAAAAATTAAAAGCGGAACAACAACAAATATCAACAATATGTCTGAGTTCATAAATTGCTTGAATTGTTTGTACTGTCTCTGGACGCATGCAGCACTCTCGCTCTGGGAAAGCAGCGTCAGAGGGTTATGTTGCTCTCTTCCCACTAAAGCTATTTGATAGAACTCTGTGAAAAAAATTATTATCTCTGTGAAAAACAATTGTCGTGTCACAACGAAAACACCAAATTGGGGAACTCCTGTCGATTGTGGTAGATGTTGTATACATTTTATTTGATATGCACTCATGAGCCAAAACATTCTTTTGCGGCACCTGTCCTTATTTACATATGACACACCTGTAATTTATGCAGGTGCAACAATCCTCAATCTATAAATTGACACCTTTATGCACAAATGTCCGCCTAAATCCACAAATTAACCATTTGTCGTTCTCCATGACTGAGAGGGTTGTGTGCTTAGAGAGACACGCCAACAACTTGTTTCCTTTAAACCAACGTTTATTTGAAAATGTTTATTCTTCCCCCACAAGGTCGGTGGCATCGGACATCGGAGAGCACTCCTACCCGGGCAGCCCGAACCACCCCGCCCAGCCCCCATCCACACCCCACCCCGTCGAGGGCACCCCCCACCTCACCCAGACCCCCCAGACCCAGTCTCTGGACAGGGGCGGTTACCCCCGAGCCAACCCACCAACCAGTTCGGCTGCAGCAGGACGACACATTGCCTCTCTTGGGCGCACCCAGCTCCCCCACGCCGCGCCCACCCCCTCCGAGGGAGGGGCCCTCAATGGACCCCGGCAGCAGTCTGTCAAGGACTACCGGGCACATGGGTAAAAAGACCACAGGACTAGAATCAGTCTGTGCATCGTGTAACAATAGCATTTCATTTGGCTTGGTCTGTTTTATTATTGTTGCTCTGGTTCTTTTTCATTTCTGTCTTTCCTTACTTTCTCAGTGGCCAGCCGACCACCATCCCAGAGTACTTCATCCCACCCGCCCCTCCCCCTCCTCCCCCCCTCATCCCCTCCGCCCAGACCGCCTTTGACTCCACCTCCTCCTCCCCACTCCCTCCCCCCTCCTTACCCCCCGGGGCCGTGGTGGTCATGTCCCGGCCCTACAGCCCCTCCCCTCCAACCCCCGCCCCGCCCGCCAACTATGTCCCCTCCCCCTCGCACCCCCCCTCCGGAGTACCGCCCGCCGCCCCGCCTCCGCCACCACCCGGCTTGCCCCCCTCCCACACCATGTCTCCGGCTCGCGCCACTGGTGGGGAAGCTCCTGCTGGCAGGAAGGGCCAGATGCCGATGATTCCAATAAGCGATGCCCGCAGCGACCTGTTGGCGGCCATACGTAGAGGTAAGAAAGAGGGGGAGACGGCGCCGGGAGGGTGTTTGTGTGTTCTGGCTGTTGTGATGAGTGTGTGTTCGTTGTGTGGATGTTTTGGTATGTGTATGTGTGTTACTTTTTTTCTCCATATGTCTGTACTTTTTTTCTTGTTTTAAGTTTGTTTACTTGCATGTTTTTTTCTATGTGTGTGTGTGGCTGCGCGTGTGCGTATGCATACATAGGTGTGCTTCCGATGAGCGAAGCTCGCAGTGAACTGCTGGCAGCCATACGCAGAGGTGAGGCAGATAGAGGATAGTGTGTGTGTTTGTGTTTCCTTGTGAATGAGTACCCTATGTGAAATCTCCAGCTAGTTAATGTGTTGTTAACAGCTTCACTCCATGACTGTAGTTCTCCAACCACTCCTGGGGACCCCCGTTCATTGCATCATTTTGTTGTAGCCCTGAACTGGTTCACCTGAAGTGAACCAGTTCTGGAATTTGCTCTGGAATACATCTGACACATTGAACGGCTGAGTCCCCAGAAGAGGTTTGAAATCCACTGCTTTATGAAAATGTACCAAAGGCTCTAATACCCAGATGATTCATCTTAGACTCATGGCTTTGATGGATCATGTTATTCCCTTTTTGTGTTTCAAATATTCTTTATTAAACATACATAGTGGACAGAATATTTACACACAAGAAATGCAAAGGTATGTTTCCTATTCTCTTTTCGATAGCTTACCTGATGTTAGCCAGCTTAGCTGACTTTGTTTTTCAGCCTTATTTTGTCTTGTAAATATAACTGAAAGCACTTTCTAACTTCTCATGTTGCTGCAGCTCAGCAACTTCAAGGGATAATTTGTCCGTCAATAATTTTTGCATTTGCTCGCAATGCAGCTTTGCTATAGTGCAACGCACCATTTCCATTCAGGAATTTGGACAATGCTTATAATGCTAATTACAGACTGGGTCAGAGGTGGAAAATGGCTGGTTTAAAAAAAATACTCAGGGAACAACTCAGGGTCAGTGGACTTTTACCCAATTAGGAATTTTGGCTGAACTATCCCTGAACTAAAAATTTTGGTCAAGGGCACGCGTTAGATTTATTTTTAGAATATCTTATTTTTCTTTACTCTTCTGTGCAGCAGACATATCGACATTCCATTCTGTATGTTGTTACTGTAGTTAGCTATCATCCACAGTTCACAGGTTTTTAGCTAACTAGTTGGCAAGATCTGACATTATGGCCCAGCAGTCACAGATTGGTGGATTGAAAACATGCATTATGGAATGATAAAACAAATGCAGATGTTTATCACTTCAATGTCAATGCAAGTATTCTCTTAACTAAATATAATATAGCAAATCAACAAAAAAACAAAAAAAAAATATTTTTTATTCTGCTTGCGATAATTAATTTGAATGACAGTACAAACATTCTTTTGGACCAATGATTGGAAGAGAGTCAGGAGCCCCATTTTTTAGTCATGGCAAACAGGGGCGCTGAGACGAAAATTCTAATCTCTGTAGATCTTTTTTTTATGTGAAGGCACTGCACAAGCATGTTCTTTTGCCACAGTAATTTCCTGTGGCAAATATGAATATTATGAAGATGTGTGTTTTTGTATCTAACCCCAATATTTCTCTCTCTTGCTCTTTCCATACTTCCAGGTATCCAGTTGAGGAAGGTTCAGGAGCAGAGAGAACAAGAAGCAAAGAGAGAGCCTGTGGGGAACGACGTGGCCACCATTCTATCACGACGCATCGCAGTTGAATACAGCGAATCCGATTCCGACTCTGGCGGAGAGGATAATGGGGAGTGGTCTGACTGAGAGGGGTCAGAGGTTGGGGATAGGGCTTGTGAGGTAACAGAGGGTCTAGTTAAGAAGGGTGGGAGTTTAGGGAGCAATATATGTGCCAACAAAAGGAAATTGCATTCTAAACGATTGAATTCAGATTCAATTCCTTTTGCCACAAATACCACTCCACAGTTGACAGCAATATCTATAGAAATGAAATAAATAAAACAGGCATCCCCATTCAAGTCAATTATATCATCATGGGTTGAAGAGCAGCCATTTCAACCCATAAGAACAAAGCAGGAAGGTAAGCCAGGAAGTAGCAGAATAAAATTAACTGATATTAGCCATATCATCTTGTGAAAAATGTTACATTACCACGGGAATTATTGAATCACAGTACCAGGCAGCTATTGTGTACGTTTTATTGTCATGGTTAGTCGTTCAAAGACCATTCTGTTCATTAATATTTTCATATTTCACCTGTCTAGTTGTTTCAGATTTATAGATATTGGAGTGGAATTAGGCCATAAAATGCACCCCCTTATTCATTCAAGGATAGAGCAGGCCCTCAGCCCCACACTACATAAGCCCTTTAGGTAACACATCGTGGTGTGTTGCAGTAGCACCATGTCACATGACTTCACCAACATGGTTAATATAACACAATCGGTCAGTCATTTTGCTATCAAGCAATCACTCAAGGAACTAATCAATAAATCAACCAATCAACAAACCAAATGAATCACCTCTGCTACAGTGAATGCCAGTGCACAGTGCAACACTACATAACACTACAGATATGACTCAACTTTGCTCAAGTAAAATAGTTAAAGGTTCCAATATAATTGACAATTTTCATTGTAAATATATATAGAGGGGGATTTCAAGTCTGGAATAAGTGGATTAGTTTGTTGACTGAATATTTAAAAATTTCTTATTTATTCGATTATATCTTGTTATTTTATATGGCTCTGACATTACCTAGAAACGACAGCTCCCCAATGTCACTTATTCACTATTTAGTGCCCAGTGTTTGACCTGGGCCCATATGGACTTAAGCAGTGAACTATATAGGGTAACGGGGTTTCATTAGGGTCATACAGTGCCTTGCAAAAGTATTCACCCCCTTGGCATTTTTTGTGTTTTGTTGCCTCACAACCTGGAATTAACATGGATTGTTTGAGGATTTGCGTGATTTAATTTACAGAACATGCCCACAACTTTGAAGATGTTTTTATTTATTTATTTTGAAGCAAACAACAAATAAGACAGAATAACAGAAGAAGTCAATGTGCATAACTATTCACCCCCCTAAAGTCAATACTTTGTAGAACCACCTTTTGCAGCAATCAGAGCTCCAAGTCGCTTTGGATAAGTCTCTATGAACTTGCCACATCTTACCATTGGGATTTTTGCCCATTCCTCCTAGTTAAACTGTTCCAACTCCTTCAAGTTGGATGGTTTGCGCTTGTGAACAGCAATCTTTAAGTCTGACCACAGATATTCTATTGGATTGATGTCTGGGCTTTGACTAGGCCATTCCAAAACATTTACATGTTTCCCCTTAAACCACTCAAGTGTTGCTTTAGCTGTGTGTTTGGGGTCATTGTCCTGCTGGAAGGTGAACCTCCATCCTAGCCTCAAATCACGCACAGAGTGGTACTGGTTTTGCCTGTAAGAATATCCCTGTATTTCCCTCTGCCGGGACCCATCCATCTTTCCCTCTGCCGGGACTGGAAAACATTGACCAGTTTTCCAGTCCCGGCAGCTGAAAAACATCCCCACATCATGATGCTCCATACATTTTGGGAGTCTCCCACATGTCTTTTCACAAACTCAAAACATGCCATTTAGTTTTTTGCTGAAGGTAATGGCTTTCTTCTTGCCACTGCATTAAAGCCCAACTCTATGGAGCGTACGGCTTATTGTCATGCTATGTACAGATACTCCAGTCTCTGCTGTGGAACTCTGCAGCTCCTCCAGTGTTACCTCAGGTCTCTGCACTGCCTCTCTGATGAATGCCCTCCTTGCCTGGTCTGTGATTTTTGGTGGGTGGACGTCTCTTGGGAGGTTTGCTGTTGTGCTATTTTCTTTCCATCTGGATAGATTTGATGGTGCTCCTGGGGATCCTCAAAGATTTGGATATGTTTTTATAACCTAACCCTGACTTGTACTTCTCAACAACATTGTACCTTACTTGTTTGGAGAGTTCCTTGATCTTCTTGGCAGTGTTTGGTTAGTGGTGCCTCTTGCTTAGGTGTTACAGCCTCTGTGGCCTTTCAAAAAAGGTGTGTATGTGTACTGACAGATCATGTGACACTTAGGTTGCACACAGGTGGGCATCATTTAACTAATTATGTGACTTCTGAAGGTAATTGGTTGAACCAGAGCTTTTCATGGGCTTCATAACAAAGGGTTGAATACATATGCACATGCTAATTTTTACTTTTTTTAAAACTTTTTTTTTAATGTATATATTTTTCTAATTTCACTTCTCCAACTTAGGCTATTGTGTTCTGATCCATCACATACAATTCAGATAAAAAACAATGAACTTAAGACTGTAATGTAAGAAAATAGGTAAAAAACCAAGAGGGGTGAATACTTTTGCAAGGCACTATAGTCATTATAAACATTGACAGAAGAGATTTTAAAAACGTATTCCCAAAAAAAGAAACGCTGATCCTGTGAAGTTTCGCAGGAGTTGCCTTGGCCAGTGATAGTTGTAGTACACAAGGTTTCCAGTGGATTCTCACTCCAAAGGAGTGTTGGGGATGTGGGGGTGTGAGGCATGCTGGGATGTCAGAGTGTGAGGAAAAGCATAGGCTCATCACAGGGCGGCGCATTCGATTATCCTATGCACACACACACATGCATATGCATACAAACTTACAAATATGATCCCACCAAACAGTCTTATTCAACAGTACAAGATGGCCATCTCAAAAAATCAAATACTCAAATACCAGTGTGCAGTGCTTTTAAAAAAATATTTTCAGCTTAATAACAGAACTTTTGAAATATTTGCTTCAATGGAATGAATGAACACACTAGCTGTATAGGTTTGCATATAGCTTTGCAGAAATTATTCTGTATGGGATAGAATGGACTGGAGTACAGTTAGAGTATGCAGTGGGTTGATATATTCTCAAGGGCAGGTTTTTACACACACAAAAAAAGTTACATTTAAGTAATTGGTCATATACGTTTTATCTTATACTCTGCCTTTACCATATCAAGTAGCGCTGTACAGCTGCACACAGATGCCTAAATCCATCATCTATTGTTATTCAGCAGTGTTTTACCAAACGTTTTTAAATGGCTAGGCTTTGGTTTTTGATTTGTCTGTTTGTGTATTTGCTAAGTGGTTGTAGGGCAGATGGCTCGAATATAATGTGGCCCCTGGGCAAAATGAAGTGAAAGTATATTTTAGCATCAAATATATCAAAACTGTTCTAACTTTCTTGAATGTCTTAGAACTGTTGATGCTAACTTGGGGAATAGACATATTGTCAACTTATACCATGCTCTTCATGTAGTATATTAGATAGTGGACAACATTAATTGTGCACTACATAATGCACAACATTGATACTTCACTAGAATGGACACGAGCATGGAGAATATGGGGTCAGTTTCGACATAGTCAAAGTCAGTATAACTCACACCAAGTTAATTTAACTTAAACTGGGTTCATTTAACAAATACGACCCCATTTATCTTAATCCAAGTGGACTGAAATCTGTAAATCAGTGGAAAATCTGTGGTTTCTAAGTAACATTATGTCTGTTTTAAATGAAAACTGTTGTATAGCATTTTGTTAAGAAACTGTTTGTAAAGAATGTGTATCTAGATAAAAAGGCCAACCGTCTGTGTATAACACGCAACTAATTGTAGGCAAAGCATGCATGTATGAAAAGCTAATAATAAACACTAAGAAAATACAGATTTTGTAGCTTGCTTATTGAGTCAGGTCAGTGAGCAGAAAATGTGTTTGCACATTCTTTACAAGAAGGAAAGACATTACAAAAAAAGAGCTCAGGCAAGCCTAGTTCAGCTGTAACCCTTGATTTGAAGAAATGAATGTTGTTGCACTCGCTGGATTCAAACCTGGGTCTCCCATTGTGTTAAACTGACTAACGTTTCTTATTAAGTTTACTTCAACCACAGATAGCATCTATGAACTGTATGGCTTTTACGACTTGCCATTTTAACAGCTTATTAGCCAGTAATAGGCTTACTACTACCTACAAACTTACCACTTGGAATAGTCATAAGAATTGAGCAACTGCTAGCAAGACTGAAGATGAACCTTTCACTGCCAAAGCTAGTTCATTTCATGGCACAACAACATTCGTTTTTCTTTCATTCGTCAACGACATTGATACAATAACTATCAATACAGGGGACAATAACTTTTTTAATGAGTTGTTGTCTGTCCTGAACAAATGCATAATTCGTTTTGTGCTATTTCTGTGACGGCTGCTCCGCTTGGGGCTGTGTGCATTGACACAATGGCTACCAATAATCAACAGACTTTTCTGGTAAAAAAACAAGACAATCATGGAAACCCTTCCTCTTTAACTGTGCAAGGGGTTATGAT
>JACXGJ010018118.1:0-10520 GCA_016801105.1 Esox niger
TGTGTGTGTGTGTGTGTGTGTGTGTGTGTGTGTGTGTGTGTGTGTGTGTGTGTGTGTGTGTGTGTGTGTGTGTGTATGTGTGTCTGTCTCATGTGGGTGTCTTATCTTATGTGGGTGTGTGCCCTATGAATGTTTTCAAAGTTGGTTCATTATAAAGGTTTCTCAAACTTTAACAGTTGTATAATATCTTACATAAAGATGAAGTAGCTGCCATGTGTTACAACATTATATAATGATAATGAGGGAAACCAATCCATCCTAATGTAGAGATAAGAAATAGACTCCCAGGTAGGTTTGGTGAATATTAAGTTGTCATAATTGAACTGTATATGCAGCTCTGTCAAATTTCACATGCAGCTGTTTTTGCTTTTTTTACACTGAATTGAAATGGTCAAACTGGATAGTTTTGGTTTGAAACTGAATTGGAAAGGACAGGGAGTATTTAGAATAGAAAGCACTGAATGTAATATGTTCCTGTTCCAGAAAGATCGTGGCCTAGATTTTAAGTGTATATTGGATAGTTGTTTTTCCTGATCAGAGACCGGGTCATACTCTGTGTGTTTTGTGTTTTATTTGTCTGATCCTCAGTTTATTATTCTGAAGTTGGCTGGTTTATTCACCCCTGAGAGAGACCGTTCTTTACTGGTTAGTAAGGAATTAGGTTCTTGAACCTGTTTACTCTCTACTTCTAGTGGATTTAGAAAAATGATTTAAACTCGACAACCATTTTCTTTTTTTTCTTCCAGACCATAACACTATCGGAAATATAAATTATCCTGACTTTCCTGTCCCAATGTCTGAAGAAGCCAGTGCCAAGCGGTACTTGTACTCCACTGTAGAAGGGACCAAGACAGATCGAGAGAGGAACATATTCCAGATAGAAGAGGATGGTGTTTCCCAATGTGAACCCATGCCCCAACTGCCTTGCATGTCTGATTTCGGGGAAGACGGCGGGGGCGAAGTAGAACCTGAGCTGGGATTGGCTTCGGAGGGGAGTGACTGCAGCCGAGACCAACCAGCCTCCCCCAGCCTGCCCCGTGATGACAGGAAGCGACCACACCCAGCGCTGCACGAGGATGTTGAGATGACTGGCATTGGATCTGGGAGTGGGACAGAATCCCACGGCAACGAGTCCCACAGCAACGAGTCCCATGGAAACGTGTCACTGTGTAGCTTTAACGGCAACAGCAGCTCTGCCAAAGATTCTGCCCTGCTGGAGTCATCTGGGAGCAACAAGTGGTGAGTCGTCTGTCCTAATGCATTCTGGCTACCAACCATATCCACAGTGGAAAGACGCTGGCAGAGTTTCTCAAAACCATATTATTATTATACAGTACAGGTACTGTGTGTCTGTGGTTGGGAGATGTTGAGAATTAACGGTGAATCTTTGGGAAAGAGGTGGGAATGATTTATTTGAATTCAGTAATATCTCTTTTTACAATAACCACTTTAACAAGTCACAAAATGTATCAGGAAATCCCCTCACAATATAAAAAGGATGAAGAAGTCAGTCCCTTTACTCAGGCAGATTGGGTACTGTCCTTTTCTGCCTTTCACACACTGCTTGATTTCATTATTTTGTGTGTGACGGTGCTCGCTAGGTTTATAATCCAGCATTCTGGAATAGCCCTTTTGTCATGCTACTACTTGTGTTCATGGGCACATCCGACATGGGCCTAACACTGATCTAGATGCATTGTCTTTTTAGCCATCTGTTCAGTACAGCTGGACTAACTAAAAAGCTTTACCAGCATGTGTGCCTGTGTTGGATATAACATGCTTCTCCCTCTCTCTGTATATAGGGTGGTGGTATGGACTTGGGTGTTTTGAACATCTTTGCTCTAGATGGTTTCCCAGGGACTAGACACTGACTAGAAAGTTTTCAGTTGAAATGAAGTCAGGTTAATTCTGTGAATTTGTCCTGTTTGGGCAATTAGTGTCTACTAGAACTATCTGCTGTCAAATCCATATTCTCCACAGGATTAATTAAAAGCTATTTTGCTGTTCTGCAGTTCATGGTTTTGCAGTTACGTGGCCGTCAACCTCTTTTTGTTTTTCAAGGATGACCATTACCAGATGATGTGAGGGACCGGCATATACAGCTCTGAAAAAAGTATTTCCTTTTAAACTTTTTTCGAAATGAAAGAAATAGGTGCAGTAGTCTCTTAATTTTTTCCAGAGATGTATCTAAAAAACATATCAGACAAGTATTCAGGTACAAGGTCATGTTGTGCTTTAAAAATCAATAGGGCAATTTTGTAATGAATTCAAAAATTTGCAGGCAAACTTTAAAATAGGTGTTATATGTTTCTTTTTAATTCCTGTGTTTTTTCATCCCTTCTTCTACCCTCTGAGGAGTTTTCTGTTTTATAATTAGCCTTTTAATTGCCCTTTCGATGGAGCCACAGCATCAATTGTTGTGCTTATTCTTGTGAAAAGGTTGTTTGCAGGTCATCACTGGAGGATTGTAGAAAAAGCCAAAGGGCAATAACAATGTTTTTTTTAAAACTGTTCTGCAGTATGGTTGGGGTCAGTGAAGTAGAATTATACCAAAGTGGTCAGACAAAGCTATGTCAGTGTTTATCCCCCATGAAATCAAGTCTAACATATGAGGCTCATATGTGCGCTCATTGACATGTCAAATAAAATCCATTGAATGTTAAACAGTGTTTGTCCAGTTATCAACATGTAAATTAAAATCACCTGCTCTATTAACTTTATCATAATTTGTATGAATAATAGAAACATTTAGAAAAATCTGATTAAAGAATCATTTTTGACTTTGGATTTCTATAAAGTGTCACCACAAGTACAAGTGGCTGACATTTTAATAATACAGCCTGGGGTTCAAAAGAGCTCAAATCACCAACAGGTTTGTACATACAATGAACATTCAGTTCACGTGCAACAGCTCTGGTGGACATTCCTGCAGTCAGCATGCCAATTGCACGCTTCCTTAACTCCCTAAACTTTTCCAGTGGCCTTTTATTGTCGTCAGCCTAAGGCACATGTGCAATACTCATGCTGTCTGATCAGCATCTTGATATGCCACACCTGTGAGGTTGATGGATTATCTTGGCAAAGGAAAAGTGCTCACTAACACAGATTTAGACAGGTTTGTGAACAATATTTGAGAGCAATAAGCCTTTTGTGTACACAGGGAAAGTCTTAGATCTTTGAGTTCAGCTCATGATCAATAGGGGCAAAAACTAAAGTGTTGCATTTAGTAGTTGCTATGGAAGGCACTTGCTCTTGCTAATGCTTATTGACTGAAAGAAGGTATAGCTAAGAGGAGTGTCTTCAGTTAATATGGCAGTTGACTCAACCCATGTTTCATTTAGAAACAGTCTAGATCAGGGGTGTCAAACCGGTTCCATGGAGGGCCGAGTGTCTGCAGGTTTTTGCTCTCACCTTGTACTTGATTGATTAATAAGGTCACTCATTGGTTCATTTCTACCCTCACCTTATTGTTTAGGTCTGAACTGGGAACCAATTTATAGGAAAACCCATAAACCTGCAGGCACTCTGCCCTCTGTGGAACCGGTTTTACACCCCTGGTCTAGATGATCTAAAATAAAATCATTTTCGGTGATCTGATGTTCATTAGTCCTAGCTGCATTTTCACTGCTGCATAGTCTTTGAGGACGTTGTCTTAAAACATTTCATCTGAAAGGCACAAGAATACTCACATTTGTCTGTATTTTCGGTGTAGCCCGGGCCTGCAGACTGTGGTTTGCTATTATCCCAGGGCACATTTAGTCAGTTTATATAACAGCTGGCAATGTTGTCCGACATGTGTGATTTGGGTGCAGACCATCTCTATTAAAGATTGCAGGACTTTCTCCAAACAGGTCAAAATTGTTGTAAAAACAAATACCTTCCTGGGTGCAATGCATCTTTAACAATGTCCTAAAGTTTAAAACCCTACTAAACGGATCCAGACCCCTCGGCGATAAGGTCAGAACTCCTTGGGAATAAGGCCAATGATTATACAGTATATTTTCTAGTGTTTTTCAGAGTTTTTAGTGCGATGGACTGTCTGCAGTGACGTTACAGCTGGCAATTTTAACTACATGGATATAAAAATGGCATACAGAGGTCAATCCTGATGATAGTTCTGTAATAAACAAGACAGGGTTTTGATGGTCTATAAATAGTTAAGATCAACAGTTGGGGACTAGAGAGTTTTACAGCAATGAAGTGAGATGAGGTGTACTAACAGATTTCATTTTGAGCTTGTCATAGAACAGTACAGTAACTATGCCCCCTCACCTTCTAGAGAGAGGTTCATCACCTTCTTTCATCTGTGATGAACTTATATAACAATAGTGCTTTGTTAGAGAGAGACAAGATATTGAGCAGTGCAAATTTTAAACATTTGCAGAAACTCACAATGATCGAGGCCTTGCTGACCGGGCGGAGGACACTGCCTATTTTCAACCTGCCGATTGTGAGGGACAGAATGGTGGTTAGGTCAGAAATATATATTACTTTAGGTGAAGTAACATTCGAGTAATAATCCAGATAAAACAAATAGTGAGAGGCTGTTTTCTGAACTCTGGTCCTCCACAAATTAGTGCTCTACCCACTATTCCAAATGGGAACTTGCTAATAGAGGTGGCGAGTAGTGGTATTATATCAATATGTTATAAGTAATTTTCTTTGTAACCCTAACCTTAACCCCAGTGCTGTGATATCCAACCCTAACCTTAACCCCAGTGCTGTGATACCTAACCTTAACCCCAGTGCTGTTATATCTAACCTTAATCCTAACCTTAAACCCAGTGCTGTGATACCTAATGTTAGCCTAACTGTAATGTTAAAATGCATTTATGACATATTGTAGGGACCTTGGTAAGGCCAATACTCGTCCCCTGAAATCCAGTAGGTAGTGCAACCGCCTTCGGAGACAAACGTAGCCTGTTCAAAACACGGCTTGTTTGTTTTGTGCAGATTCGTGATTAATAATACGTTTTCATACCATTCGTAAAATATGGTACGTTTGTCTGGTGTTTGTGTCATATGTTTTAATAGTGTTTGTAACATATTATATGTTGTAATAGTGATCATAACATATGTTATGTTTTAGCGAATTCGTAATGTTTATACGTTTTGGTAGCATTGTAATGTAACTTAACAGAACATATCATACGAAATCGGATGCCATGGATTTATGTAAAATAGTCTATGTAGTCCCGTGATACCACTTTGCAACATCTTAGTCTGCGGAGAATGTCGCTGTGAGCAAACGGGTCTGGTGGAGCCCGGTAACTTAGCGAATGCAATGTCAGAACTAGTGGCCAGAGAGGATAATCTACCAGAGAAGTAAATGAATCCACATAGTGTCAGTGAAGAGGAAAGCCAGCCAGCCAGGCAGGCAGACTGAGCAGGAAGCTGTAGAGGAGTTTCTATTATTCACACATTGACAGCAGGCAGCAGCGAATGGGGCGGCACGCCCGAGCAGCAGCAAAGGGCCGCTCCTTGAGCTCCGACCCAGGCCTACAGTGAAGACCCAGTGGGAAGGTAGAACAAATACTCCAAGCCAAGTAACAGATCGAAGAGCAGATGATTCTCAGCGACAGAGTTATCCCAGTGATCACAGGATCTAGGGGAGACAGTCTACACACCAATCTGCAACTTCTTACTTTCACTTGATGTGTATTTTTCAGATCAGTAATTTTGTTTCTACTGTTATAACAGTACTTTTACTTCACTGGACCATTTCCACCCAATACTTGTGACATGTTTCTTATCCTTGTTGGCTTCTCGTTGCAGTTCAAACACTCACAGCCCCTCACCTCCAAGCAGCTCTACTTCCTTCAGCTTGTTGAGCTCAGAGCAGGACAACCCATCTACCAGCGGCTGCAGGTTAGTACACTCAGTTTAGGACTTCAACCCTACTCTAAATGCAGGCCCCAAACACTACCCCTTTAACAACCCTCATTCATTGTTAAAAGACTTGAGTTCAAATCAAACACTCTCCTTAATGCGCATCGCACCTAAACTCCATCTTCAGGTTGCATTGTAGCCCTCCTGCATGAAGTCACAACATGGGGAGTGTTGGGGGGAGAAACAGTTCCCCTTTTCCCCAAAAAACTTGCAATATCTCAGGAACCTATGAACTTAATTAGACTTGAATGAAAGTCACACAACAATGACCGTCACAAAAGCCAGGCCCATCTGCAGATACATCCATTGTTTGAGACCTGAACCCTTGCTTTCATGACGTTATACAACCATCCCTTTATGATAAACCCTGGGACGTGTGACACCTCTGTTTCACAACTTTCTGGGGTCCAAATCATTAAATCATCAGTCACTGGTGGCTCATGTTCTGGACGCTCCACCAAGGTATTAGAGCCATTTGGGCCGTCAACTTTAAGGCACATGATGGTATGCTGCTGATACATTTATGATGAATTCAAGGCAAGTATACCATGTATTCACTATACCCTGATGATTATACTGTCTACCATACTTAATGTCTCTGCATGTGATTCACATAAAGATATATTCATGAAGTGTGAGAGTATGCTTTCTTATAAGTATCTCTCTACAGGAGTAACAGGGGACATGCTTACTTATTGGCGCTTTTCCAACCATGTGGCATTAAGAGGAAAGAAAGAGGAGGATATGACTAAATGTGTAATATAAAAGACAGAAAAATAGTAAGGCAGGCAATATTTACAAAATGAATAACACATAGGAATAACGAATGTCCATTGCTTGGCTATGTATCAGAAGTACCAGTACTGAGTCAATGTGCAGGGGACCTGGTAATCAAGGATGATGTACATATAGGTCAGGGTAGGGTGACTAGACATTAGGAAAGATGAACCGTAGCTGTCCTCAAGTGCCTGTGTCCTCATGTCTCTGTGTCCTCATGCATCTGTGTCCTTATGTCTCTGTGTCCTCATGCATCTGTGTCCTTATGCATCTGTGTCCTTATGTCTCTATTTCCTCATGTCTCTGTGTCCTTATGTCTCTATGTCCTCATGCATCTGTGTCCTCATGCATCTGTGTCCTCATGCATCTGTGTCCTTATGTCTCTATGTCCTCATGTCTCTGTGTCCTCATGCATCTGTGTCCTTATGCATCTGTGTCCTTATGTCTCTATGTCATCATGTCTCTGTGTCCTCATGCATCTGTGTCCTTATGTCTCTATGTCATCATGTCTCTGTGTCCTCATGTCTCTGTGTCCTCATGCATCTGTGTCCTTATGTCTCTATGTCATCATGTCTCTATGTCCTCATGTGCCCGTGTCCTCATGTGCCCGTGTCTTCATGTGCCTGTGTCCTCATGTGCCCATGTCCTCATGTGCCCGTGTCCTTGTGCTCGTGTCCTCGTGCCCGTGTCTTCATGCGCCTGTGTCCTCATGCATCTGTGTCCTTATGTCTCTATGTCCTCATGCATCTGTGTCCTTATGTCTCTATGTCCTCATGCATCTGTGTCCTTATGTCTCTATGTCCTCATGTATCTGTGTCCTTATGTCTCTATGTCCTCATGCGCCCGTGTCTTCATGCGCCCGTGTCTTCATGCGCCCGTGTCCTCATGTGTTTGTTTTCGTGTGTCTGCATCCTCATGCGCCCTGCAGTAGCGAACAGTCAGCCAAAGCCAAGACGCAGAAAGAGCTCTGCAAAACATTGAAGGAGTTGAAGATGCACCCGCCATCAGACAAGAAGGGCAAGGCCAGCACACTCAACACACTGACGTATGCCCTGCGCTGCGTCAAACAGGTCCAAGGTGAGACACGCCCACACATCACTGTCCACCTAACACACGCCCACCCCCACACTTCTACTGACACCCATCAGAGAGGAAGTTTCCATTCAAGTTGATGATATTGAAGAGTGCAGTCATTGTGAGGCATTATCTACATTAACTGTACATTTTTTTGCTAGGCGATTTGATATACAGGCCGTTCAGTTATTTCCCAGCACCCTCCTCTCTAGGAGGTCTGCCGCCTCACTACACTTGTATGTCCTTAGAGCTTTGCAATTAAGCTCAATGTCAGTTCCAGTATTATAATGCAGTGGGGGTGTGTGTGGGTGCGTGTGTGTCTGCGTGTGGGTCTGCGTGTGCGTGTGTGTCTGCGTGTGCGTGTGTGCGTGTGTGTGTGTGTGCAGCCAGTGAGGAGTACTACCGGATGTTGATGATCAACGACCGTCAGCCTCCAGGCCTGGAAATGTCTTCATACTCTATAGAAGAGATCAACAGCATCACGACAGAATACACTAACAAGAACACAGTGGGTACCTCCTCACTAATGTTAATGGGAAAACAACTAACGCATCAAACTGCCAAAATTAACAAACTAGTTCAGGTCTTGGGACTGAAAGTTTCTGTCTACAAAAAAGCATAGTTCTGAGATGATTTACTAATCAGATCCCAGAACAGTTTAATAATGGATTATTTTACATCCCAAGATGGTCCTCACCTTAAGGAAACCTAAAGTGTTTAGTATTTGTACCTGGTGTAAATTCTTTTGAGGGGGAGTGCAAACACATATTTCATTTAGTTATAATAGTTCATGTGTGGTTTTCATTTCTCTCAGGGCAGTGTGCCTTGTTGCTGCCCCAAACTGAATTTACACATACCTGTTCTGGTTATAAAATAGGGTTATTAAAAAAATAGTTGTTTTAAAATTATATTTAAAATAGAAAAATATATATATTAAATGAAGTTGCCGTATAGACTACATGCATAGTATAATATTTCATTTTTATATGAATAAATTCATAGGTTGCTAAGCTCAAGTGTCACTATTCTTCATTATAATAGTTTTTTGTCTCTCTGTCAACCTTGCACTTCTTGAAGGTTTCAATTCACCCTCCTTTTAAGGCACAAGTTATTTTGTTTCTTTCACAAAAGTATTTGTGATGATTTGCTATTTATTCAGTATTTTTCAAATTTTTTCCAACAAGATGTTCCTCTCAATTTGGGGATTTCGAATTCACTCATTGCAGCAACTCTCATTCGGTTCTGGAGAGTCAAAAATTGTAAAATGTCTTGATCTTCTCAGACAACTCGCTTAACAAAAAGTATTCTCCTGAACCTACTCCTTCTCAAACTTAAAACCATGATAGAGCTTACAATGAGTAACTAGAACGTCACAAGTTTAGACAACCCTGTGCAACATCCATCCAAGTCGACACTGAGCCAGTTAGCACATCCTCTGTAGATCCCCAGGACACTGTTAATATGCTGCAACCAGAATTTGAACATCTGGCTGAAATAATGCAAAGTTGTACTTGGGGATTATTATTTATTCATTTTTTATAGTGCTTCATCATTGTCTTTGCAATTCAGGATAAACCCTGTAATGTAAACTGAATTCTACTTTTGATGTTGTGAATTTATTTCTTTATTTAACATGAACATTGAACATGGAGTATGATAGTCAGTTTACGGTATAAACGTAGCTGAGGTAATTCTAGTCTTTCTGGAGCTTTCCTGGAGTTTTATGGGGAAAAAGATTTAGCATAACCGTTGATGTTTGACCCTTATACTGTGTAGACATCTGTGTTTTGTACAGTCCTGAAGATGTTGGTACAGAAAGTGCATACACACAAAATAGTTGTCATATTCAAGGCGGAGACCACTTTGTTTACACGGTATTAACAGGTATTAACTTTTTTACAGTGGTGTGAACACAATGTTTAACCAGAAGGTTTTTGCTCTGCCCAACAGGACACGTTTGCCGTGGCTGTGTCTCTCATCACGGGGAAGGTTATTTACATCTCGGCCCAGGCGACGACCATCTTGCACTGCCACCGGGACCGCTTCAGCGATGCGAAGTTTGTAGAGTTCCTGACCCCCCAGGACGTCAGCGTGTTCTACAGCTTCACGGCGCCCTACCGCCTGCCCTCCTGGAGCATGTCCACTGGACCTGGTACTTACAGCTGGCCACAACAGCCTACTAGATTTCCCTGGCCAGTAGAGGCAAAAGGCTAACAGATGTATTTGTCTGCTGCCAAGCTTGGCCTGATACAAGCTGTTGCTATTGGACACACCCACGTACACATTAGGAAGCATATCACCATATCCGGCAAAACACTGATGACCAGTATCGATGTTTTACCGGATATTGACTCTGCCAATCTTTCTCAGAAACGTCTCCCACAGAGTGCATGCAAGAGAAGTCATTCTTCTGCCGCATCAGGTGAGCTAACCAGCGGTTTCCTGTTCTTACTGTCTGACTCAGAGGCGGCAGAGTGGGGATCTATCACCCACTAGTAGTGAGTGACTGTACTTAGGATCGCTCTGCTTATTCTTTTCACGTTTTAATAACAGATGGAGGAATCGTTGGCGTACGCACCTATAAAAAGGAATGGTGTAGATCAGAGACCTACTGTCATCATAGCTGTTTGGATTGATTTCTTTTCCGTTGAGGACATAGACACATTGAGACACAGACACGTGAAGATACATTCTGTAGGGTTTTAAGAGATGCGTACTACGTCATTCCTGTAGCGGTGAAGACACATTCTGTAGGGTTTTAAGAGATGCGTACTACGTCA
>JACXGJ010018119.1:0-10519 GCA_016801105.1 Esox niger
CAAGAGCCAGGACCACAAAAGACACAGGTACAGAACACAGCCATTCTCCTTCCTTTCTTCACTCTGTCCCTATTTTTTATGCACACTTCAGTGCAAAGTACAGTGCGAGCAAACACGGGCACACACACTGTCTCTCTCTCTCTGTCTCACACACACACACACACACACACACACACACACACACACACACACACACACACACACACACACAGCTTGTCTGGGCCTGGTTGAGGACAGACGTCTCCCACACTAGTGATTCCCTAATTTAAAATTCCAAAGGAACAAAAGAGTCTACCCTAGGGCACAGACAAACAAGCGGGCTACAGTGTCTCGGTGGGCCCAGGGTCCTTGGCGGAAAGCCACTGACTGTAAAGAAAAAAAATGAAAAAGAAATTGCTCAGTTTAGTCCCTTTTTTTACTCTAAAACAGGCAGCTGGGCCATGGATCAGTTTTTACCCCCACCTCTTCAATGGAATGTGTTAATAAATCTCCCCATAGAAGATGAAAAGCACTTTTCAACTACTACAGCTGTCTACTACTACTACAACTACTACAACAACTACTACAGCTATCTACTACTACTACTACAGCTAATACTACTACAAAGGGAACACTGCACAGAAACTTGAGTTCCCACAAAATTGTCTTCACACCTGCAAAACTCTGGTAGTAGTAGTTGTAGCAGTAGTGGTGATAGTAATAGTAGTAGCTGTAGTTGTAGTAGTAGTAGCTGTCTACTACTAGTATGGCTAATACTACAACTTCTACTACTGTTGTTACCACTAAGCCTTCTGTGAGACCTTGCCTGAGATTGTGATACAAACCCTTGGGAGAGGTTCAGTAAATCACTACAAAACAAGTATTAAATTATTTGTCCACACTTTGGATATGTATGGTATGTTTGATGTTGACAGGGTTCAATAAGTATAATTATCATGAAAACATTTGATTAAATGTTATTTCAGCAGGGAGCCATTTGAGACCTGAGTGTCTTCTACAAATAAAACTCTGCAAATTTAACATATCACAGCAAGTCAGAAAAACAATTACATTCCTCCACAAGAATGATATTGAATTACCTCATCATTAGCAAGATGAAATATGCTCTATGTTTTTATTTGGCCGAGCAAAATAGTACTTTAAAACTAGATGCGGATTTACCCAACTCAGAAGCGAACCGAGAAACCCTTAAAACTTCAGTATACAAACACATTCAATGAAATTGCCTAACATGTTATTTAATCATGGCAGAAGGCAGTCTCTTACTACCCTAATGCCCTGGCCCAAATGTGACACATGTGTCAAACATCCATTGCTACAGTGCATCTATCAATCCCACTTACATTTGGTCACTAAGCAGAAGCTCTGCTGCACTCATGCTCATATTCCCATCGGCTGATCTAGAATCAGGTTTTTCGTATCGGTGACATACTCTTTTATCGTGGTCTGAAAGGCAACACTGATCCTAGCTCAGCACTTCATTCACTCATATGAGCACAGCCGTCCTAAGAACGTCCATGAATATCTACCCAGGCCTTTGAACACGAATTAGCTTTCGGTTTACATAATACGTGCACAACATTATTCTGGCCTGAAGTGCTACGGATAGCGATGGTAAGGTGACTCCACCCGCGATAATGTTTTCTGGAGCGTCCCGAGGTCAATGCAGAGTACATCTGAAAGCTGTGTCCGATTGCCATTGCTTTACAGCTTAAATTCTGACTCTCAATTATCCCAGATGTCCTGGGCGCACAGGTTGCCTCGGGCTTTTATACTGTCCATCGCGATGGCTCTGAGGTAAAACTTAATCAAGTCAATAAACAGTCAACTTCCTCGCGCAAGCATGTGACCAACATTCACAGAGTAATTATTAGATATGAGTGAACATCAAGCTCGAGAAAACGCATCGGATGGGCTCTGTAAGTTCTACTCCGGTAGAAATCGGGTGTTTTGACAATGTGTTACCGTTGTGGTACGTCTACGAAGATAGTTTTTCTGCCTTGCCCCACATTTGACCCGTAAAAACCCAAGACTCTGAAGAAACGTTTACTTTAAAAACAATAGTACTGTGTCTTTAAGAACTCGGGCACTGCAGCTGATAGCGCTGACCACTGCAGCTGCTGTTTTTGTCTCCGGACACTTCGATGTGTAGCCGTACTGCACATCGCGATACGACCTGTCTTCCTTTTCACGGTCTTCAAATCCCTGTTCTCTACAAAGATACTTTTCGTCTTGGTGTGTCTAAACCTCTTTATAAAAAAAATCACTCTGGAACTTTAATATGGTCCAAAGCTCGATATTTTCACTTTCCCACACTATAAAGCCATTGCATGTATTACCTAATGTTCCTTCAACAACTAGCACACTCTTCTATATAACTAGGGTTAGATCTGCAGTCACACGTGTTTCATGGATTTAATATATACTAAGAACAAGTCATGCCATGTCAATTGAGCATGCCGTACAATTGTCATGGGTGATTTTAGTTTCTGCTTTCAGTCATAACATTCTTTGCTCAGCACACAATTCAGGACAGAGAGAAAATGGAGCCTAAACTCAGCCCAAGGATGTCCAATGTTTATGGATGCTGTTTCTCTTGTCTTTCTGCCCAGCACTTGTTTATCCCACATTATTGTACACAATCCTTCTCTGTCTAGACAATATTAGTCTAGTCAATATTGACCTCTTGACAAGGACTTCTACCAGTCAAGCATTACATGCTATATATCTACATTCAAACAAAGAGCATTTTGTCGACAGTGGTTCTATGTCAAAGCTTGCTTCCCGTGGAATTGGATTTTAGCGATGTTCTCTCAGTGAAACATGCAGAATGGCATGTCTGCACTGTTCACGGCCTGGTATTTCCCCTGTCGACTGGGTTGAGAGTGCGGCTGTAGTTTAAGAAAAGGTGTGTGTGATTCAGGGGTTGACGCGCATGGGATCCAGACGTTCACACAAAGACAGTAACATTCGGACTCTGGTATGACACCCTGATGTGCTTCACATGTCATGTCTCCACCCACCCCCAAGGTGATCCCGGTTCCAAATAAGCCTCCTCTGAATTTCTCTGTTCTGGCAGTTGCCAGGTCGTCTTGTCAGGTACAGTTGTCGCCAGGGTTTCTCGTTACTAGGGATTTCCCGTTACCGTGTCATATTTCTGTCTTCCTTGTTTTGATCTCTGCCTGTTTGTCCACTAACCAATGAGCTTGTCTGCCCCAGTGACCCTCTGCCATTCTGCTCTGTTGCCAACCTTCGCATACCCGCTGACTATGAGACTGCTTTTCCCTGAACCTGTGAATAAAATGAATTATACGAAACCCATCCTGCCTTCTTGTCTGCATTTGGGTCCACTGTTCTGTCTTGTGTCATCTGCAGGGTATTCTGTCTCTGCAGGCTGCTTTTGCCAGTCCCACAGCAGGGGAAAAGGCTTTTTCTGATTTAAGGGTAGAAATGTACTATTGGTAAAATATTAGTGTTCAAATTAAGGATCCTTTTAGCTGTATGCTTTAGGGGATAGGTTTTGGATTATTCATTAGGGTTAGGTTTATGGTTAGGTTTAGCCATTAGTGTTAGTTTTTGGGTTATGCACTAGGGTCAGGTTAAGTTTGAGTATAAAGGTTTGGTTATTGATTTAACGCGGGTTTTGAAACCTTACATTCCACTCACCCATTGTCTGTTACTTTGTCATAGATCTTGAACATGCGGGTGAATGTGTGTGTTTGTGGGTCTGTATTTAAAAAGTCAATGGTCTGCAGAATAGGGGGTGAAGCTAAACCCACCATGTTTCAACAGGGTGAAGCTAAACCCACCACATTTCAACAGAGTGAAGCTAAACCCACCACGTTTCAACAGGGTGAAGCTAAACCCAACACATTTCAACAGGGTGAGGGTAAACCCACCACATTTCAACAGGGTGAGGGTAAACCCACAACGTTTCAACAGGGTGAAGCTAAACCCACCACTATTCAACAGGGTGAAGCTAATCCCACCACGTTTCAACAGGGTGAGGGTAAACCCACCACGTTTCAACAGGGTGAAGGCAAACCCAACACGTTTCAACAGGGTGAAAGTAAATCCACCACTCTTTAACAGGATGAAGTCAAACCCAACACTATTCAAAAGGATGAAGCCAAACACACCACATTTCAACAGGGTTAAGCAAAACCCACCACATTTCAACAGGATGAAGCCAAACCCACCACGTTTCATCAGGGTGAAGGTAAACCCACCACGTTTCAACAGGATAAAGCCAAACCCACCACGTT
The DNA here is from genome assembly GCA_016801105.1 of Esox niger. Lineage (NCBI taxonomy): Eukaryota > Metazoa > Chordata > Actinopteri > Esociformes > Esocidae > Esox > Esox niger. The sequence continues at coordinate 4,266 of JACXGJ010018119.1, forward strand.
TCAACAGGGTGAAGGTAAACCCACCACGTTTCAACAGGGTGAAGGTAAATCCACCACGTTTCAACAGGGTGAAGGTAAACCCACCACGTTTCAACAGGATGAAGGCAAACCCACCCCTATTCAACAGGGTGAAGCTAAACCCACCACGTTTCAACAGGGTGAAGGTAAGCATATGAATATATTGCAAAAAGTTGTATACAGGGCTATGCATTTGGTAAGTAGCAAATAATAATAATAAAACCCATCAACTTTCTTTAATATTATAAGCCTTCAACATGGCAAAAGGTTAGGTTATTGAGGTTAAGGTTAGGCTTAGGGGGTTGTAAATAGGAAAAGAAAAGTGTGAGTGCGTGCGTGCATGTGTGGCAAGAAACAGAGCCAGAGAGTGCGAGGGCAAAACCTCACCTAAGGCAATCCTGACATCTGGTGGACAAACATGAGAACTACTGTCATGTAAATATTATATCAATAAACACAGAAAGCAAGTCTTTCTTCGTCCTCAGAAAACATTACATACAACACAACAAATTTGGATCGTGTAAGTCAGCGATTAGGTAAACTGTAATTACTCAGGTAAATATACGCTGTATTAATTCAACATCAAGTTGATGAAAACAGACTGTCTGTCCTGAACCTGTAAGGAAAATGTATATTCCAGCTGAAAACAGTTTACAACTATATGTTTGCAGCCTAAATCTGCTGATTGACTGGCAAAGGTCTGGCCTTCACCCCAAGGGCTGTGTTTGAATCAAAATATTGATTAGGCCAGATTCAGGAGGATTCAGTTTCACATTTGCCATACTTCTTCGGAAGGTGATAGTTGAATGGCCTTCCCTCAATCTGTTGCCTTTGAGTTGATGACTGGTCTGCGAACGCTCACCGACACAGCTGTTCAGTATAGCCACTACCACTGACAAATGCTTGCCATAGGGCATTTCAGCAAATGCAAGATGGGCTTGTTTGTGATTTTAATTGGAGTTTTGTGCAAAATAAACGCTACCTAATTAAAAAGGTTAAGTGTTTTAGTCCCATGTCTACACACTGTATCTGTTAATGCATCAACACATTATATCAATCACGGATCGGTTATATTTTCCAAACTGAATAAAGTTTGCATGATTAAAAGAGGACACGACAAGGAGAATTACTTTGAGTATTTTCTTTTCACATGTCAGACTGTAAACCAACCAGAGCCTGGCAGTCTTCCCACTGCAAAAATTTAACATATTTTTCTTTTCATTATCAATTGGCTGTCCTCCCTGGTTACCATGGTGACTAGCCGCAAAACTATGAATGGAATGAAAATGTCTCTTGTGAGAGTATTAGGCCTGTTTTGGTTATATTTTACAGAGAACAAATTCATTGATTTACAGCTGTGTCTCCAATACACACCTACATAACTATGACTGTACACATTGAAACATAGTGATCACGTTACAGTAATCATTCCCCCAAAATAATGTTTCAGTCTGTATAGTCACTGAGAAATGCTTGATAACTAAATGTTCTCTTGTCTTACAACTTCATGCCCTTTCTATTTTGTCAGTACAAACATGTCTTTTTAAATCCAGCCAGTGGCTGTTATCCTCTCAAGTGCAGGAAAGGCGCCTTATTGACCACTCATTATACAAGTCTGAATGGACGCCCGGAGCTGAAAATAGCCTTTTGAGGGGCCGGAGTATTTCAGGTGCACACTAATGCAGCTTGGCCAGTGTGCCTGGCAGGTTGCCTGTGTTTTACTTGCCCAGTCGGCCAGCAGCTTTACAATGACAACAACCCCAGTCACCGCCACTAGACTGCATTGTGTGGCTGTCTGCCTCGCACATGCTCAGTGAGGCTCCTCGCTCTCTTCATTCATACATCTCTCTCCCTCCCTCGACCGGGCAGGCGGTGTGCTGCTGTCACCACCTCTCCTCGCTCACTCCGCTCCGTGCCGTCTGTGAGAGTGGATGCTCCATCCCTCCTGCCGTTCATCCCTCCTTCCTCAGGGGAGGACCGGGAGAAAAACATCTCACGGTTCTGTGGGTGTCCCGCTCCCTCTGTTCGCTCGCCCATCTTCTCTGTAATGGGCGGACGAGGAGCCCTCTTGGTCATGTAACCCTGTTCAAGGCAAAAGAAGAGGTGGACGAAGAGGGGGAGGAGGAGGAGGAGGGGAAACAGATCGGTCTCTTCAGTGTGAGGGAGGGATTCAGTCGCGCCTTTCCTTGTCTCAGGTCATCTCTCTGGAGACTTTGGACAGACGAGCATGCGCTAGTTCCATCATGGAGTTCAGCGCGTCGTCTGTGTTTGACCAGCAGAAAGGTAAGACAGCAGCCAGTGGTGGATGCAGGCAGGCAGACAGACAGGCGGGCAGAAACACACACACCGACAGGCGGGGGTGCAGGGAGAGAGACAGACAGAGAGATAGACAGGGAGAGGGAGACAGAGTGAGAAAGACCAGGAGATTGACAGAGCTAGGGAGACCGGGAGAGGGAGACAGGGAGAGGGAGACAGGGAGGGATGGAGCTGCCTGTGTTGCCATGGATACGGCGTGTTCTCTCACTTTGGCATCATGCTGAGGAGGCGCTGGGTTCACTGCTGCATGTGGGAGGACACAGGAACAAGATCTAGTGTGTAGGGACATGATGTGTAGGATCTAGTATGCTCAGATTTAGTGTTTCAATGACCTAGTAGGGATTCTGGGTGTAGGATCTAGTTGAAAGGGATCTAGTTTGTAGGAATCTAGTGTGTACTGATCTAATGTGTTGGGCTATAGTGTATAGGGATCTAGTTTAAAGGGACCGAGTGTATAGGGATCTAGTGTAAAGGGGCCTAGTGTGTAGGGATTTAGTGCAAAGGGACCTAGTGTGAAGGGATCTAGTTTAAAGGGATCTAGTGTAAAGTGATCTAGTGTAAAGGGTAGATGTACACTGTGTGAACTATTACACTTTCCAAATTCATCAATCTTCAGAAGGTCGTGGAGGAGTTTTGTCCCAGTGGTATATGCTAACATGAGTAGTTTAGAATGTTTTATGAGTATCCTTTTGAACGTTGCCAAGTTCACCCCGCCAAACCCCCAGCTGAAGATGTAGAAGGGGTGTTGTTCCACAGGTGCCCCGCTGGGAGCGACTCAACGGGCTGCATCACAGCTTGATCTGGCAACCACACTGCCCTCCACGCTGAATAAAAGGTCAACATCAGAGCCAGAATCGCTGTCCTGGGTCATTAACCTCAGGCACCTAAGCCTCTCTGTGCTAGCGCATCCCATTCATCACCTTAACCTACCTCTGTCTACCTCCACAGCCTGGAATACCAGTAACTTGTCATCAGGACAGTCCTTCCGCAGTTCTGGGCCAGGTCATAACAATGTCAGAGGATTGTCAAATGCCCACGACAAAAAAACGTCTCTTTTGTATTCTTTCCGATCTGTTTGAATGTGTGAACACACAGTAGACAACACAAACACACACACATCTACACACTCGAAATACAAGAAGCTTGTTGGTGGATGTACAGTAAAGTATCGTCCATAATGACTGAAAATTTGACATTGATGTGTATATTGCTAAACAAACTGTATTTGTATCTGGGGCTCCTCTAGATTCTGCTGAAGAAGTGGATCTCAATGTAGTTTACCAAGCAGCGGCCAATGGGGACGTCAACACGTTAACCGCCACCATACGAGAGGATCCGTCCATTTTGGAGTACTGTGATGGCGAAGGTATTGCTGGGGGGGGGCAGAGTTCTGTTATATTTCCCCAAGTTTTCTGGTTTTCTTGGGAAACCTAGCTGGATCATTCTTGAAATTAGGGTGGAATGAGTAGAACTCCTGTGAATCCTCCAGCCAACATTTGTGGGAAATGTTTGATGTTCCTTTATTCAGGCAGAAGTATAAGTTCACTTGGGAAAGGATAGTGAGGTGTACTAGTGACACACTTTCAATGGCCTTTTGGATTATCTGCCGTGCAACAAGATGCTGACAGCCAATCTTATCAACCAGGGAAGCAATCATTGCTCCAAATACAACGTTACTGACTATCTGTCGGTAATAAAAATCTGTATGCTGTCTTATAGAGTAAGCTACATCACTGCTACCGGGCTTTGTTCTAAGTCGTGATCGTTCTTTTCATTCACCCTCGTCTCCAATCTGCGGTTGGCAGTTGGGGCTGAAGTAAACAGAACAGCACAGATTAAAGCAATGTCAGTTGGAAAAGCAGCTTCACTCTTACAGCACCACAGTTCTTCTTGGAGACACAACTCTTCACCCTCTTTCAGGCGGGCCCACACACGTTGTCCTCGTTTTAAAAGCATCGTTGTGCTATAGGAAGTGAGACCCACTGATTATTGGCTGAATTTAAATTAACCTTGTACGTGGCTAAATCTCTGCGATAAAGGAGTGGGGCGGGGTCTGGGGACGCAACTCACATCACTGAAGACAAAGAGCAGGCAAGGGGAGGATGTGACTATTGAGACTCCGCCCATGTTCTTAATGCCCCATTGACGTTCCCATCTTCCCTGGCTGTAGGCTCCACCCCTTTGATGCACGCAGTGTCGGGGAGACAGGTGGACACTGTCAAGTTGCTGTTGAAGATGGGCGCCTCCATCAACACCCAGGACGCCTGTGGAAGAACCTCACTCTCCCTGGCAACGTACCTGGTAGCACAGAAATATAACATTGGTTCTCTTCAGTTCTGCGTCCAGTAACGATCGCCCTTTTATTACAACCGGGGCCCCCAATATATTTAGGGCTGTTCTGAAGCCGACGTAAATCATTAAAATACTGAATTAAAATACATAATGCTATGTCACAAGGATGTTGTTCAAAACATTTTCAGCCGAATGACAGTCAATTATGACTTTTTTATAAAGCTCTGGAAAAAAATGAAGAGACTACTGCACCTTTGTCTTTCCTTTGCAAAAAAGTTGAAAAAGAAAGTTTTGAGTGAGGAGCAGAAGCGTTCGATTTGCAGTGGTCTCTTAATTTTAACCCTTCTGTTCCTCACTCAAAACCTTCCTTTTTGCTTTTTCCGAAAGGAAAGAGAGGTGCAGTGCTCTCTTTATTTTTCCAGGAGCTGTATATTCAAATAGCCAGGTTATTAATAAACACAATGTTCTTTAAAAGGCAGTGACAACTTATACCTTATAACAACCCAGTAAGGGAGGAATGTCGGCCTCCACATTAGTTCTTATTTTCAAACAATGGTGCCAATCATTTTGTATATGTGTGTTTTTAATCCAAATATGCACCGTTTCATTTGGGTTTATTTTTTCTAAACCCGGTGTACTTGTGACACAACAAAGAAAAAACAGTTTCTTTATTATTATTATATGAATTATTGAAATTAAGCGCCAATTTTTGCAGTAGATGAAGTTTAATAATGAAGAGTATTTAATGAAATATGTACAGGAAACGACCACACAAACTATGAACGGCAGGATTCACTCCATTAAGTGGTCAGAGAACTTTAATTTCTTGTTTTCAAACATCCATTATCTGTATATTTATGTAAATAGAAATGTGCATGAGTGCCTCTGTAATGACAAATGTCTGTTTTTGTCAAGGGATGGCTGGAAGGTTGTGTGTGCCTGCTGAGAAATGGGGCCAAGCAGAACATCCCGGATAAAAATGGCCGCCTGCCGCTTCACGCAGCCACTGCTGAGAACGACCTCAAGTAAGAGCATTAGAACGTAACAAATGAATCGCATGTTCAGTGTACAGGCATTATGATGCATTCAAAAAGCATCATTTGAAACAATACGAGCCTTCGGCTCAACGAGGGCATGAAATACGCTGAACAACAAGTGCGTCAGTAAATGTCCGCTTCAAGACGAGTCAGTCCGTTTCTATAACACTCTGTATCTGTCAGACTCTGTAGTCTGTGCAATATGTGTGAAGATAGAAAGCCACTGGCTCATTGAAGGCTGCAAGTTTAGCAGTTTATTTACCCTGACAGGAAAGCACGGTTCGCAGTGTGTGTTTAGTCCCCATAGCGACCACAGACCTTTGCTCAATATGCTATAAGGTAGCAGCTGCTCCAGTGTTTAGACGCCCACCTTCTGTAACTTACTTCTATCTACCTCTGTTATCCCATTCACCCATCTAACTCACCTCTATCTATCTCTATTACCCCATTCACCCATCTAACTCACCTCTATCTATCTCTATTACCCCATTCACCCATCTAACTCACCTCTATCTATCTCTATTACCCCATTCACCCATCTAACTCACCTCTATCTATCTCTATTACCCCATTCACCCATCTAACTCACCT
>JACXGJ010018120.1:0-10519 GCA_016801105.1 Esox niger
GCAATTATAAGAAAATGGAAGACATATAAGACCACTGATAATCTCCCTCAATCTGGGGCTCCACGCAAGAACTCACCCGTGGAGTCAAAATGATCACAAGAACGGTGAGCAAAAATCCCAGAACCACATGGAGGGACCTAGTGAATGACCTGCAGAGAGCTGGGACCAAAGTAATAAAGGCTACCATCAGTAACACACTGCGCCGCCAGGGACTCAAATCCTGCAGTGCCAGACGTGTACCCCTGCTTAAGCCAGTACATGTGGATACATCATGCTTTGGGCCTGTTTTTCTGCAAAGGGACCAGAACGACTGATCCGTGTAAAGGAAAGAATGAATTGGGCCATGTATCGTGAGATTTTGAGTAAAAACCTCCTTGCATCAGCAAGAGCATTGAAGATGAAACGTGGCTGGGTCCTTCAGCATGACAATGATCCCAAACACACCGCCTGGACAACGAAGGAGTGACTTCGTAAGAAGCATTTCAAGGTCCTGGAGTGGCCTAGCCAGTCACCAGATCCCAACCCCATAGAAAATCTTTGGAGGGAGTTGAAAGTCTGTGTTGCCCAGCGACAGCCCCAAAACATCACTGCTCTAGAGGAGATCTGCATGGAGGAATGGGCCAAAATACCAGCAACAGTGTGTGAACTTTGTGAAGACTTTCAGAAAACGTTTTACCTCTGTCATTGCCCAATAAGGGTATATAACAAAGTATTGAGATCAACTTGACCAAATACTTATTTTCCATCAAAATGTACCAATAAATTCATAAGAAATCCTATTATATTATACTGGCCTCTCTCATCTTTTTAAGTGGGAGAACTTGCACAAATGGTGGCTGACTAAATACTTTTTTGCCCCACTGTATTCATGTGATGTATAACGTGAACAATTCAATTGAAAACAAACTGAAATCTTTAGGAAAAAAGGAAAGGAAAAAAAACATACAATAACCTGGTTGCACAAGTGTGCACACCCTTGAACTAATACTTTGTTGAAGCACTCAGTCCTTTTGGGTAGGAGTTTATTAGCATGCTACTTCTTGACATGGCATTATTTGCCCACTCTTCATTGCAAAAGCGCTCTAAATCTGTCAGATCTCTCCTGGTGAAGCCATGCTTTTGTGGATTTGCATGTGTGCTTTGAGTCGTTGTCGTGCTAAAGGTGAACTTCCTCGTCATCTTTCTAACGGACGCCTAAAAGTTTTGTGCCAAAATGGTTTGTTATTTGGAACTGTTCATAATTCCCTCGATCTTGACTAAGGCCCCGCTTCCAGCTGAAGAGAAACAGCCTCAAAGCATGATGCTGCCACCACCATGCTTCACTGTGGGTATGGTGTTTTTTGGGTGATGTGCAGTTTTGTTTTTGCACCACAAATACCTTTTGGAATTGGCCAAGCTTGGTTTCATGAGACCATAACACATTTTCCTTCATGGTTTTTGGGAGACGTGATGTTTGATTTTCAAAACTTCAGTTGAGCTTGGAAGTTTATCTTTGTTAGAAAAGGCTTCCGTCTTGCCACCCTACCCCATAGCCCGTTCATATGAAAATACAAGAGATTGTTGTCACATGTAGCACACAGCCAGTACTTGCCAGAAATTCCTGCAGCTCCTTTAATATTGCTGTAGGCCTCTTGGAAGCCTCCATGACCAGTTTTCTTTGTGTCTTTTCATCAATTTTGGAGGGACTTTCAGTTCTTGGAATGTCTCTGTTGTGCCAAATTTTTTCCACTTGATGATGATCGTCTTCACTGTGTTCCATGGTATATTCAATGCTTTGGAAAGCTTTCTGCGGACCATGGCTTTTGCTCTGAGATGCAACAGAGAAAATGTTAGGAAAATCCTACTAGAACAGCTTTATTTATGATTAATTTATGATTAAATGATTGCAGGTGTGTAATGACTTCTATTTAACATGAGTTTGAATGTGATTGGTTAATTCTGAACTCAGCCCCATCCCCACACCCCCAACCAGGCTATTGTATGTTTTTTTCAATTGAATTGTTCAAATTATAGGTCACATTAAAAGTGGACATTATTTATTTTTGTCTCATTCTTTTACATCACAAAAACCTGGCATTTTTACAGGGGTGTTTAGACTTTTTATATCCACTGAAGGTGTGTAGGAATCCTTTTTGAACTTCTAGAAACTCAGATTTTATACCATCTACTGTACTATGTTGTTATGGAGATAATAAACCAAACAGCAAACATCTGAGCCCAATCCTATCGAAGACAGAATCAAAATAATGATGAAATAAATAATTGTATGCAGTATAGTTCTGTGTAAAAAGGTTTTAGGTAAAAAATAAAATAATATGGGTCAAAATAGGCCCACAACCATTAACTTGCTGCCACTGTACAGTTTAACTTGATGACAGAAATACAAATAAAAACAATAAAACATTTCAGCACTCACAAAATATAAGCAAATTGTGAGGATTTCAGACGATAAAACAAATTTGATAACTGATAAACTGATAAAAAGCCATTTTATCAGCTACAGACGGATAATTTTGGAAGCTTAACATTTCAAAATGTTTCTGGATAATTTGGGTGCCCAACAATTTTACCAGCTTTTCATCCTAACAAAAGATGTCCGGCTAATGGAATCCCTGGTCCATATAATAAGTGAGGTAATATATGATCATTAAAGTTGCAATATACTCCAAAGGTTATATCTGATTGTAAAAAGAGGATGACATGGATGAATTGAAACTCTTTGGCAAGCTTATTAAGTTTGCTGGGCCACTGAAATACTTACAGAGGCTGTATTGTAAGAATCTGATATGCAAGCCATTGCTTACCAAAATATACTGGTGTATGTCCAAAACATCTTGGGATATAGCTTAAATATCCTCAACCCCATCAGTATCATAACACATTTAGGATAACATTCAAACACCCTCCAAATGCGGTAGCTAAACTACAATTCATGTTTTACTACAAAATCATGGTGTTTTGTGTTTCTATTTGAAGTTTGGTCACGTGCTATGTTTTGTTCTTTGCCCCTAGACTTTGCCATTCACTGGCTGTATCCAGGGAGCTCTGTTTGATGGGAAGTCCATCACTGTGACAGGGAGAGTCTTGCCAGGAGCCCAGAGGTAATAATAATAATATTATTATTATTATTTATTGCATTTGTATAGTGTTTTTTATTATAGAGAATTAATCTTAAAGTGCATGAATAAGAAAATAAGAAATAAGAAAATAATGTTATTGAATACTTAAAAGAACAATAAGATAAAACACAGTAAACTAAATGTATAATAAATATTCTAAAATAATGTACAGTTTAATTTGATTAAAGGGAAGGTAGGCTAACCGATAGAGGTGTGTCTTAAGTACTGCTTTAAAAGCCATGGCTGTCTGTGCAGCTCTGAGCCTGTCAGGAAGGGAATTCCAGAGGAAAGGTCCAGTATGAGAAATGGCACAGTATCCCATTTTTTGGAGCCGGGATCTTGGTTCATTGAGCATTTTGGCGTTCATTGAGCATACTTAGGCAGGAAATGAAAAAAACAACGTTTTACAGACATGTCTAAAGTGGACCTTAAAATAGAGAGTTGGGTAACATTTTACACCCAGATTGGTGATACCTGAGGAGAAGGAAGTGATTTGTGTCAGGACAGATGCTGTAGGAGTTGGTGATATGCTGTGTGGTGTCTACAAGAATTGGCACTGTCTTGCTGCTATTAAGTTGTTCTGCATCCAATGTTTTACCTCATCCATGCAGTTGGACAGGGCAGACATGGCAGATGTTGTGTCAGGTTTGTTTTTGATGTACACCTGTGTGTAATCTGTGTAGCCGTAGAATTGTATAGAATATCTGTCCAGGTGGGAGCATGTACAGTCCACTCCAAAAGTATTGGAACGGTAAGGAAAATTCATTTTTTGCTGTTGTTTACTGAAGACATTTAGGTTAAGGTTAAAAGTGTTAATGGTGTGAATACCAGGAAATTAAAGCTGAAATCTTTTGATCTTAAACCCAAATGTCTTCAGTGAACAAAAAATCTAAGGAATTTGCCTTGCCATTCTAATACTTTTGGAGGGGACTGTTTAAGAAGAGAATAGGTTCTAGCACCAACCCTTGTGGGACATCACAGGTTAATGTGAACTCCTCTGATCCTGCCCCACCAAGAGAAACATACTGCTTGCTGTTAGAGAGGTAAGAGGTGAACCAGTCCCAGAGGTGGCAGTGTGCTCTATTAGGCGCTGGAGTAGAATGGTGTGATCTACTGCGTCAAAGTGAAGGTCCACAAGAATCAGAATGTCAGGTGTCCTGTATTTATAGCATAAACTTATCATTAAAAACCTTCACCAATGCTGTCTGACTACATTGGGATGGCGTTGGGTGGTTACATTGGGAGGGCATTGTGTGGGGTCGATAGTTGCATTGGAAGAGTTACAGATTGCATTGTAGATCTGCCTTGGCTTTAAGTCTTGTCATACCTTTGTAGGTTCCATGTGAATTTGCAGTGTGGCTCTATTGGAAATCCCGATATAGCCCTCCACTTTAACCCACGGTATGAAGGATCTTCAAGTGTTTTGGTCTGCAACACCCTGCAGAACTCCACGTGGGGCTCAGAGCAGCGTGTATACCATACAACCCTGACCCAGGGAGCCAACTTCACCCTCATTTTCCTGGTCAAAAAGGATTTTTATTCGGTCAGGATCATATTATTACTTATACTACATTGTTGTTGTTGTTTTTACTTGTGACATGAATTCATGCATGTACTGTATCTTCTCTACATAAAGAAGCACTCCTTTTTATACCTTCATATTTGTCCTCTGGATTACTTGTCTATTCAAAATCCTGTTTTATCCCAGTTGATTTTAAATGGCTCCATCTTCATGAACTACCGGCACCGGCTGCCATTCTCCAAAGTGAATATCATCTCAGTGGATGGAGGAGTTGAAATCCAATCCATTGCCTTCTCCAACCCATCAAAAACAGTGAGTATCTGACAGGTCCTCCTCATTGGAGAACGCGAGCCTGCAATACACCATTGTGTTTGTGTGAATCAAGATATACTTTGATTCGTTCATCCTATTCATAGTTTTGAAATGCAACATAGTGGTCTCATCTGTTTGCTATGATCATGGTCAGCACAGTAATATCACTACATAAGATGTAACCCTAACCCGTTTTTGTAAAGACAAATTTACTCCTCCCAGAAATAATACACAGACATTTGTCAATGTATATTTTAAACATAAAAATGTAATGTGATGACATTTCTTCTCTAATTACCACCTACACAACCTGGGGTTTTCTGGCCACCTAGACAGTGAGATTTCTTCATTATGACAGATAGTTTGATTAATAGGATTCTTAGTCAAATTATTTAATATTTTGGTATTTGGAGTTAAATCATGAATTAGGTCTGCATACATTAATATGGCCTCCCCATTTCAATGCATGGAACTTACTGTAATAAGGCATCTTTTCTGCCAACCATTTGAGGGAACACCACAGTGTGTAGCTAGTGTACTTGGTCTCTCTGCACAGCTAAGGTTGCACTGTCTTTTTGTGACAAAAAGAACTAACAGCGATGTAGATAGTCCTGTCAAAATCTGGTGGTTAGTTCTTTTTATCAGGTTATCACTAATCACAACATAAAAAGTTGGCCTTAATAGGAGTGACCATTTTCTTTGTCATCATTATATATATATATTTGTGTGTATGTGGATTTTAGTTTAAAAATTAACATAAAAGTTCCTGTCTGGGTTTTTTTTTAATTAAAAATGTATTTAAAAATACATTTTTAATTATGTGCTAAAATATACAGTGGACTTTTGGTTTGGTCTCCCTTTATTTGGAAGAGAATGATATACAGACCTGCGATTTTAAAATAGCTTAGCCCGCCCCTATGAGTATTTGCCAGGTCATTGAAGTTATGTAGTGATGTGATGACATAGAAATAATTAATCATATTGCTTATGTGATGTAAGGTCAATACGATTTGGTGGGAACACAAAATCCACATGCAACTTGATCTCTTTGTTGCCAGTTTAGTTTTTTTTATCCAATTATCAATTTCTTGAACCCGTATGTTCTGTTCATGAGATATGCAAACATTCCCTGAAAAGGTAAGGGTCAGAAAAGTTGTTCCATCAGTACATTACAGTACTTTAAAAACATGGTGCACCTCTGTCTTAGTGGGAATGCCCCCTCAGGTGGCAAGTGGCAGAGCTCAAGAAGAGACCTTAGACATCTGTCACCACTCACAATGTCCCCTCCGAAGGCACTCCCAATAACACCACTTAGGGTTAATATGAACGACAGGTTAAGTACACATCCTTTTTGGGAAACATTCTAAACACACCAAACCCACTGTTAAAAAATAAAAAATAAGTTCAGCTGGTGAACAGTCATAATAAACATCCATAACTGGCAGGCTTATCGTGATCGAACAATATTATCTAAAGCTCAAAGGTGAAAGGCATTATGCAGTCTTATCAACTAGATTTAACTGAACCATGTTTATCATACACGCTCAGAAATACATAACATCTAAACTTTCAGGAACTGCCATCAAAACCACATTCTCTGTTGTTAACGTGGATTCCCATACTATATTTTTCAATCTCTCTCGCTCATCCATTGACTCACACACTTATGCATCAACGTTTAGAAGGGATATGAGATTGTACAATCTATTTACATCCTTGATGCACTATAAGGGATCTAAGAATATATCCACACCATCTTACAAAAGCTCATTTACTGTCTTTGAGTTGTATCACCTGCAAGGTGGGTTGAATATATTCTTAGATCCCTTCATCAAATTATAGGCATTTTCTGTGAGGTCTTCAAAATGATTTCCAAAAACAAGGACATCACCTCAGTAAAAGGCAATGCATTTTTCTCTACACCAATTAAAAATGTAGGTTATTACTGGTTGACCATATGAAGGCTAAAGGTTTTAGACCACTTATATTGTAATAATTGACTGTGTCAGAAGGTTATAGTCAAATCCCCACAATACCTCCAGACATGATCTGTGCATAAGGCTACTTAAAGTATTCGCCATCCTTTGAATTGTACATCGGTCTATGCCTTCATAGGAATTTATTGCAGACATTCATCTTCATTCCTGATGTGAGTGGTTAATATGTCATGTGGTTCCACCTATTAATGTATATTTGGCCACAGCATTGTAGTATTAACATAACCCATAATACATTTTATTTACAGGGTAGACAAAACCGAAACACAAGTCGTCAACGCAAATCTGCCCCCAACAATCAAAGCTTTGACGCCGCAAAGGTAGATTATACTGTATTTCGGGTTTAAGGTTCATTTGTATTAACCAGTGTCTGGGTTTTTTACCTGGTGGGCATAGTTTTTTTCTTAAGGATTGCATTTAATTCTGTTCTATCAATGTTAGTGGTCATAACTATGTTTTGCCACCAGGATGTGCTGTTGATTACTTAGCTCGTCCACAAAGTATGAAAATGTATGAGTTCATTGCTGTAAGATGCTTTGGATAAGCGTGTCTGTTAAATCACTAAAATGAAGATGTTTGTCTGTCTGCAGGCTCTCTTCACTGCATCATTTTCCCCTGGACATTTTCAGGTGAGTTGCATTCGAATTAAAAAACATTTTGAGAGTAGAAGCCAAGATAAGGAATTGGGCGGGAGTTTGTTAACTTTGATCACTACTGGTCAAAAGTTTAAGAACACCACCATTTTTTAATTTTTTTATTTAAGCAGTCCAACTCCAGCGAATAACCTGAAATGGTAAATAGGTAAACTGCCAGGGGTTAAAAACATGTATTTCAAAAACTGAAAAATAATGTAGCCTACATTTCCAAGTCATAAAAAATATAGTTACACTTTATTTTGAGAGTCCCAATTTCCATCTGTAGATGTTCTACAGATAGTAATGCTGTTAACAAACAAAAAAATCCTAATGTTACATTTAGGATAAGGTTTGGAATAAGGTTTAGGGAAATTGTTAAGGTTAGGGATAGAATAAAGGTTAGGGTTAGGATATATATCAGGGTTAGGGTTAATAGACAATCTGTAAAGCATTTACAGGCATACTTTTGGGACTCAAAAATGCCTTTTTCATTGAACAGGCAATGGGTTAACAACATACAGCTGTTTGGCAGGAACTAAAGTAAATTAAGCCTTGAAAGTTGATGTTAACAATTCATAAAGGTGTCCCAACTTTTGCTGATTAATTACAAACCCTCTTTCTGCAAAAAAACAGTGTTGGAAGAGAGTCTGTTACTACACCCTTTTAAGCATTATTTAGACAGTACTGTACTGCAGGCTGTGCTATGTTGCTATCATAAAGGCAGAAGACAGACAGAGCATTGTAACCCTTAAAAGTGTAGGACATTCAGTGAGTACTTTCCTACATCAAAAGGCACTTGGAAACTAGAGGAAACTCTGGTCGACCCAAAGCCACAACAGAATCAGAAGACAAGTTTCTGAGAGTCAACAGCTGACGTGATAGGCAGCCCATAGGACAACAGCGTCAAGCACAGCTTAACACTGGGTGAAGTAAGCAAGTCTTAAGCGACGGGAATACTTTGAGCTGTAAGTTTGATAGTTCAAGTGGCAGATAGAAAGCCATTGTTAGGATGACAAAATAAGAAAAAGAGGCTTGCATGGGACATTAAGCACTGCAAGTGGACTACTGAAGACTGCAAGAATGCCTTATGGACAGTTTAATCCACATTTGATACATCATGCAGTGTTTTTGTTTGCCATCAAGTAAGTAAAAGGATGGTTCCTCAGTGTGTGGAACCAAAAATCATAGATAGAGGAATGGTGATGGTCTGGGGCTCTTTTGCTGGATTCAGCGTTGGCGACTTTTTTGCAGCATTTTGCAGCACTATGCTATATCCTATGGGGTTTGCCTATTTGTTTGGGGTTCATCCTAGAACAAGAACAAGATAATAACCCAAAACATACCTCCAAGTAATGTCAGAAGTACCGTAGAAACCAGAAAAGGAACCAGGCAAGCCTAGTTCAGTCAGCCCGTGATTAGAAAGGATGAATGTTGTTGTCGCTAGCTGGTTTTGATATGCATTTTTCTATGTGGCAGACAGTATCTTTAACCATTACACTATTTAAACAGTGGGAATTCAACTTGTACCTCAGTCATTACATTTTTGCTGAAATAATGTGGACAACAGAATGTTTATTAATGGAAGTATTGTACGCTTGTACAAAGGTTACGATAGATGGCTAGCTAATACCTACAGTATACAGTACCTATAAGGAAAACAATAACTCCATGTCTGGTTCATTTCTTTAGAAAACAATAGAAATATAAAAGGTTCACGTAATAGGTTTACAATCATCTTTTAAATATATGAGATTCATGGTATTACAGAGTAGATATATATTGTGGTGCCGCGGGCTAAAAAATACTGAGTAGATAAATATATATTAAAGACATAAATTGGAAAGTTTGAAAATGGAATCCAACCGGTGTCAAAACACTGAAGGGCAAGGATAATCCCACGAGACGATAGGTCTTGCTGGTAGTCAATTCACTTCCATATAAACTTTAAATGACTTTTATCAAAGCCATTACATTTAGCTAAAATAACATGGGCAACAGAACATTTATTAACAAAAGTGTACTCTTGTACAAAGATTACTGTAAATGTCTTGATAATAGGTATACAGACTACCTATAATGAAAACAATGACTCCAATTTCTCCATGGCTGGTTTGTTTCTTTAGAAAACAATAACAGTATAAAAGCGTCACCTATTACAATTATTCTTCTAAATAAATGGGATTCATGGTATTACTGAGTGGATATATATTGTGGTATGACGGCTGAAAAGTACTGAGTGGATAATATTTCTGAGAGACAAAAATGGTATCATCTGAAAGGAGAATCGAACCCGGGTCAAAACACTGAAGGGAGGAGCAACAGAAAATTTATTAACGGACCTAAAGTGTACTTCTGTACAAAGTTTACTGTAGATGGTCCTCCATAGAATAACAGTTGAATAGCTAACCACTACGCTATGTGTACTACAGGAAATCAAAAGCATTGGCTGAATCTCAAATCAAATACTAGGTACTTGAAGAATGTGCTTCACAGATGATTGTGAAGTACGTACTGTTTGGTATATAGGAAGCTAGTATGCCAGTATTGGTATCAATTAGGACATAGTACCTCATCAGAAAATTGCATTTTGACATTTGATCATTTTGTCATGCATTATCATCGCGCCAAGTTTGAATATTTAGCAAGGCACCAGTACTCATTGTGTTAAACTGACTAATGTTTCTTACTAATTTTACTTTCACTACAAATAGCATCTATGAACTATATATTTTTTGTTATCCAGTAATAGGCCTACTAGTATCTACTATTATTGGAATAGTCTAGAATTGAGCAATTGCTAGCGAGACTGAAGATTACTTTAGATTCAACTTTGTCATTGAACAGTACAAGTACAAAAAACAAAATGCAGTTAGCCTCTAACCAGAAGTGCAAATAGAAGAGGGCAGAGAATTTACAAGTATTTATAAGTAATAA
>JACXGJ010018121.1:0-10517 GCA_016801105.1 Esox niger
GGGGGGGGGGGGGGGGCTTTTTAACAGAAGTACTTCCTTCGTATAAAGAACAGTGTGTGTCACTAGAAGGCTGTTTTAGTGGGGACAGCCTTGACCCCCCTGACACTCATGTTGCACTGAAAAGCTCATTTTTTCCAAAGTGTTGCACTATGTAAGGATGGGGGCGCAGCTTTCCTCTTCTACACCAACGCTCAGAGAAGCTTCTGGTACAAAAACATCTGTATCTCTGACAAGGACTTTCTGTAAAGGACTTTGGCGGATTGTGATTCACGTATGAAACTCCACTCTGGAACGCCAATTAACTACTGAAGATTTGTGTTAATTGAAAGGTGTTAATTGAAAGTAGTTTTGTATAAACGGAACGATAAAGCCCGAACAGGGTGCTGGGACATCAGCTCTTGTCAGTTTGCTCTAGTGGCTCCGTTCTCATCCTGGAGTCTGTCTGAAGTGTCCGTGGAGATACACAAGTCCTGCGCTTCTTGTGATCTCTGCCATCGCTGGTACTGATGGGTAGTTATTATTATAAGGTCTAGTAGTTTATTGAATGTTGGCATTTTGTAAGATGCCGATTTGAGTGTACGTCCTCTGAGAGCCTTCTCCTGCCACGCCAAACGTGGCACACAGTTCACCAGTGTTTCGCGCGGTGTGATATGTCGTGTCCTTTGCTCTGCTCAACACAGGGCATTTTCCCGCAGTGGATGCTGATGGGTGTCTGCGGATCTGAAGTGCTGGCTAGTCTCCGCTCTGCAGTGTTTCATTTCTGCCAGTTGAACTATACTTTGCATTTGTTTTCAGTGGTCATAGTTACAAGGCATTTTCGTTGCCTGTTTATATTCAACAACATCAGGACCAACATGAAGAGTAGAGTTATAGCGGCTGAATCTGGGAAGCTCAGCAGCTGCAGTGAATCAGTTCAGAGCTTATTCCTTTGTCTTAGTGTCTTGTCAATAATCCTCTTGACTTATTTGTTTCTTATTGTTTCAATCATGTCGTTTTATTAAACCACAGAGGGTGTGTCAATTTATGGAGAAGAAATGGAAGTTTTACATTTTGCCTTTGTTTAGTGGAGAGATTCGTTGGAACTCAGCTGATGAAAGCTCTTGGTTGGGTACAGCCCTAGTTATTATGATAGTGGCCAGTACTTCTGGTTGGTTGTTTACTCAGTGACTAGTAGTGTGATGGTTCGTAATCATTATGTCTGTCTGTATGATTTGAACATGTACAGTAGAACTGGCAATTGGCTGCATGATGTTCTCCCTCCCTCCCTCCATCCTTTTCAGCACAGTGTATTCACAGCCGCAATGTATTCACAGCCACAGTGTATTCACAGCCACAATGTATTCACTGGCAGTGTATTCACAGCCACAGTGTATTCACAGCCACAATGTATTCACTGCCAGTGTATTCACAGCCACAGTGTATTCACAGCCAGTGTATTCACAGCCACAGTGTTTTTACAGCTAGTGTATTCACAGCCACAGTGTATTCACTGCCAGTGTATTCACAGCCACAGTGTATTCACTGCCAGTGTATTCACATCCACAGTGTATTCACATCCAGTGTATTCACAGCCACAGTGTATCCACAGCCACATTGTATTCACAGCCACAGTGTATTAACAGCCACAGTGTATTCACAGCTACAGTGTATTCACAGCCAGTGTATTCACAGCCATAGTGTATTCACAGCCAGCGTATTTACAGCCACGGTCTTTTCACAGCCAGTGTATCCACAGCCAGCGTGTTCACAGCCAGCGTGTTCACAGCCAGCGTATTCACAGCCAGTGTATTCACAGCTACAGTGTATTCACAGCCAGCGTATTCACAGCCAGCGTATTCACAGCCACAGTGTATTCACGGCCAGTGTATTCACAGCCAGCGTATTCACAGCCACAATCTATTCACGGCCAGTGTATTCACAGCCACAATGTATTCACAGCCTTAGGATAGTTCCTGGTTGTAGTACCTCTACCACCTCCCTGGTGTCACCCCGTGTCCTCAGTCTGGCCTCAGTCAGCTCCCTTATGACTCAACAGTAACAGCTGACGCGGAGGAGGCTGACAGTGTAGGGGAGAGAGATCCCCTTTTCCTGTTGAAGCTGTTGACGCCAGAGTGTTATTATTGTTTGTTTGTCTGGGTTTGACGCAAGACTGGGTCAGCCTATCTTGGTAGTGTGGTCTATATCCTGTAGTTGGAAAAGCATCTGTTGTGGGCTGACTCTTGAGCAGGATCTGAAATAAACAGAGGGAAAGTATAGCCTTTTGGACTACACTCTGGCTTAGAGTTGTATGTTTTTGTCTATAGAGATGGTGTATGTCTTTGTCTATATATGGTGTATATATTTGTTTCTATAGTTGGTGTATATCTTTGTCTCTATAGATGGTGTACATCTTTGTCTCTATAGATGGTGTATGTCTTTATATATGGTGTATATCCATGTCTCTATCCATGTATGTCTTTCTCTATATAGATGGTGTGTATCTTTGTCTCTGTTGTTGTTGTTGTACGTCTTTGTCTATATGGATGGTATATATCTTTGTCTCTGTTGTTGTTGTTGTATGTCTTTGTCTATATAGATGGTGTGTATCTTTGTCTCTGTTGTTGTTGTTGTACGTCTTTGTCTATATAGATGGTGTATATCTTTGTCTCTGTTGTTGGTGTATCATATTGTAGAGACATGCTGTTCTGTCAGACTGACCTGTTCTCTGTTCCTGTTTCTCTTCCTCTCCAGGCCTGTGTTTCTCCTTGTCTCTTTATATCATACACCAGTAGAGATAAAGATACAGCTCTGGACAAAAATAATAGACCACTGCACCTTTTACTTTTCTTTCCAAATAATTCAAAAAGGAATGTTTTGAGTGAGGAACAGAATGGTTAAAATCAAGAGACCACTGCAAATTGAAGAGACCACTGTGCCTCACTTTGTCTCTTGTTTTTGTTGTATGTCTTTGTCTCTATAGATGGTGTTTCTTTTTCGTTGTTAGTGTATGTCTTTGTCTCTAGATAGTGTGTATTTTTGTTATTGTTGTTGGTGTATGGCTTTGTCTCTTGATGGTGTATATTTTTGTTGTTGTTGTTGGTGTATGGCTTTGTCTCTTGATGGTGTATATTTTTGTTGTTGTTGGTGTATGTCTTTGTCTCTAGATGGTGTATATCTTTGTAATTGGTTGGTGTATTTTTCTGTCTCCACAGAGGCTGTATATCTTTTTCTTTATAGCTCATGTATGTATTTGTCTCTATAGATAGTGAGTATATTTTTCTCCGTAGATGGCGTATATCTTTTTCTCTACAGATGGTATATATCTATGTATGTCAAGTTCAGTATTGTGCCATGATGATTTAACCCATATGACCTCTCTTTAGTAGTTGAACTCCGGTGCTCAGTTGGACATGTAAACAAACAACTTTTTCATAACAATATGTATCTTCACCATCATCTACCCCGCATCGGATTTTCTATACTTTCTTGCACAATTATCTCCTTCCATCTCTCTGTTTGTCTCATTTCCCCTCCCCTTTCAGGTTATCAGGGTTTATTTTCTACCTGACCCTCAGTTCAACAGTTCCATCACATCTGTCTAAACAACCTCCGAAAGGAAAACACGGGCGCCATGCCAACAGTCCACTGAGTCTGAACTTAATATCCCTCATACTGGCATAATGGAAATGCTTTTAGTTTTACGCACAAGGCAGACCTTTGTTTTCTCGGAGAACTCTGCTAAGCTAACCAATTGCATGGCAGGGACGAAGACGTAGGATTGCTGTGTTTGTGTGTGTGTGTCTGTGCGTGCGTGCGTGCTACTAACTAGTACTGACCTATATTTGGTCAGCTGTGGCAGAGAGGAGACTCTGCTGTATAATTACATATCCTAGAAGCAGAGAGCTGCTCAGAGTCCCTTGGTTTTTGTTGCCCTTGTTATTTGTACACTTCCGTTCTTCCTGGTGTTTTTGATGGTTAGAACCGCTCCGTCCTGCCTCAAACCACCACACCGAGTTTGGTGAGAAACCCGGTAGTTGAACTATGACCCTAAATGTCTGCTGTATGACAGCCATTGCTAAGTAGGGTTGGGCTATGTCTGGATTGACTCATCATCCCATCAACCTGTCTAAACACATTGCCGACAGACAGACAATGGTTTTCTTAAAAAAGGTTTTATGGAATGTGGACCGTGGGGTTACTTGTTGTTGTACATCATGTTACAAAAGCAGTATAAACATTTTGTTTTTACGCCTGATGTATAACACATTTCAAACAAAGAAAATACATCAGGTGTATGCAGATATCTTTTTAAAAACAAATATGTTTTGTTATTTAATATTCATTACGTGGATAAACGAGGTGTCTATTTGCCCAATGCTTGTGTACGCGTGCAACCAGCAGTTTCTCTGGGTATCATTCATGGCTGCTGGTCATATTTAGCTGGTATACGTTTTCATGCTGGTGTTCCAAGCTGCCACTCCTGCCAAGTACATGCGTACACACCCAGCCACTCCTTCCACACATAACAACAATCACTTCTCCCTCTCCGAGTCTGACAACAATCGGTTTTCACTCAATATTTGCACTTTGAGGTTTGGTCCAACAGAATGTGTAATACGATCACCAGAACATTTTTATTCTGTTTACCGCTACTAGAGGATATCCTAACGACGCCATATTTTGTCCCCTCAATTCCTCAGATATCAGACAGACTAGATTTGTCGTGAAACTGGAGTGTCAGTTGAACTCTGGTTCTGTCGCGCAGCCTAGTAATAGAAGCATTTCAGCCCCTCACTGTTATCGTAGCTGTCTAGTCTGTGATTTATCCATTTAAAACGAGGAAGTAATTGGAAACTCGTTGTCACTGATAGGCTACTTGATTTCAAGATGGAAACAAAGTGGGCAGGCTAGATGCTATTCAAACGAGACAGAGGGGTCTTTTCATTCAATTGTCTCTCAATCTCTCGCTGTCTCTTTCTGTGACTCTCCATTTCTTGTATATTTTATACATACAATGGGAATTGACGAGGCATTTGAGAGTTCCTGTCGATGAAGTATATACATTCTACTCTGAACAAGTTACGCCAGTCAAGGAGCAGGAGAGGAGGGTGAAAGCGACGTGGGTGAGCGCGGGTGAGGATAGACGCCCTTGATGATCCCATCCGTGGAGTGGGGGAGGGAGGGAGGAGCTGTGCTGTGCGGGCAGGGCGGGGGTAGGAAGTGGAGGTTGGGGGATGGGGAGTGAGCTGCTGCAGGAATGAAGGCTGTGCTGACGGGAGGGTGGGGGGGGCGGTGTCGGCGGGGGGCTACGGCTGACTCTAAATGCTGTTCTGTCAGGCTGACCTGTTCTCTGTTACTGTGTCTCTCTCTTCCTCTCCAGGCCTGCGTTTCACCTGCTCTCTTTTGTCAAAGTCCAGAACACACGAGCTGTGAAACGGACAAAAACAAAGTGCTGTTACCTGAAATGTATTCCATTACAGCCGTTCCCACTTGTCTACTTTCCATCCAATCATCTAAAGTAGAGTCTGTATTTATAGCCATTATGATGTCTACATTCTATCTGGGTATTTAATTTAGCAATTGAGGCATGGGGGGGTTGGTATATTGTCGATAAACCACAGCTAAGGGCTTTCTTAGGCACGACGCACTCCAGAGTTCCCGGACGCAATGCTTATTTGCCGTATTTTTGCCATATTCCATAAACCCGTGAGATGTGTTATTGTGATTATAAAACATAAAAAAACATTTAAAAGTGAGGTGATGTCATACCTGTGGTAGACTGTCTGATGTGACTGTTGTCAGCTTCCGTCCAGGTGTAATTTAGTCTATATTTCATGGTCTTGGTGTTTATAATATAGTCTGTTTTATTGCCAAGATGAGGTCTATATTCTATCTAGTTTTAGACCTGCCTGGATTGTCTTCTTGCCAAACATCAGCATTTTAGTCACGCCTCCTGCAGACCTACATGCCATAGTTTGCCCACTCCGTACCAATGAAATCCTTGGCGGGTAATTGGTGCCATCGCCATTCACGGCAACACTCAACTCGGTTAACTTCCAGGACGTTTTTCATGCCGTGGTGTCAAGAAAACACCCATCTAAAAAGTTTCTGTGCACCGCATCAGGGACAAGTAGCCTCTGAATAGCAGCTGTCAGGTCTGAATGGTGGAGTAGTAAACTAATGTAAACTATCCAGTGGTTGAGTGTGTGCCAGTTGGAGAGCTAAGGGAGAATGCAAGCCTAGTGCCAACTATAACGAAGCTACTTCTGTCACCTTGGGGTTTTTTATGCCACATTAGGTCGCTTATCAGACAGGAAAACCCAGGATGGGGCTGACTCTGACTTTCATGGTCTGACCCAGAACACAGAAGGAGGCTGTCAGCTCTGACTTTCAGTCTCTGATCTAGAACCCGGGACAATGATGTTACAGCTCAGACTTTTACTTTCTGACCTAGAACACAGAAGGAGGCTGTCAGCTCTGACTTTTAGGGTCTGACCTAGAACACAGAGGGAGACTGTCAGCTCTGACTTTTAGGGTCTGACCTAGAACACAGAGGGAGGCTGTCAGCTCTGACTTTTAGAGTCTGACCTAGACCACCTAGACCTAGCTCTGATGCTGGGGATTATATTTAATGTCATTATCATAACAACTGGTCTAATGTTTTTTTATGAGAGGTTGTCTCTTTTCTGTTTGTATTTTAATTGACAGTTTAAATGTACAGCAGTGTTTCCCCTCTGTTCATTAAGTGTCGGCAGAATACTGCTACTATATTGCTGCCAATGTTTCGTTTGGATGCCCTCGAGGGAACGTAGCTAACTTAATAAACCGTGTTATTTCTATTGCTTTCACTGTATGGTTTATATTACTAGATTACAGTAAGACGCTAAGATGTAGCAAAGCAAAATTATTGTATTTTCCAAGCATTCATTGTCAATTGTGGAAATGGACAGAAACACACATTACTTTACATAAGATTTTTTTTTTATTGGACAATTGGTAGTATCATCTTTATTTGAATAAGTTCATATTATCTCAAACTATGTCAGTCAAAACACCTCTACTTCTTGGTGGCAAATGTCATGTGAAACAATTAACTGCAAAGGCATTACGCTGTTTCCACTCATAGACATGTGAAGGGGCTCGAAGCCATCACCTGATAATAGATCGTTGAGAATAATTCCAAATCTTTGGTGAGCATGTCCCCAGTTGTACATGCAGCTACGATATTTTGGCCGTCAATGGTCAGTAATTACAACATTTGAAAATATTACGACCGCCAGCTGCATCTACTTAATTTTACACAAAAGGGAGTCTGTCAACTAGTGCAGGTCACAAAACCGAAATATATTTCACTTAATACAAGCCGGTTTGCTACTGTTGCTAAGAAGCTGTTAGCTGCTTTTCACTGGGTCAGCCACCTGCTGCCTGTTTTTGCAATAACGCCTGCTTAAGAACTGTGAAGAAGAGTTGCAGAAAAACCCCTTTGATCTACTTCAGACCGATTTCCAACGCCTTCATTTCTACAATGTTAAACTTAATTAAACAAGCTAGGCAATATGTTAGTCAGGAAATGTTGTGTTTGCTAGCAAGTATAGCTCAGGAGCTATGGTTAATGTAACTACTTTTACACCATGTAGCATTAATATATAAGTGCAAGGAATAGTGAATGCCACAAACATGTAATTACATTACAGTCTAGTTGGCTTGAAAGTTAGCAAATGTTTCAAGCCACCTGCTAATATCGTTACCAGTTGGCTTACTAATACTTAAATTGAGCATGAGGAATAACTCGAGTTTTGCCGTTGAGTGGTCTCCCTATGCAGCTAATAGCGACACAGCTTGTAGTGTGCCAAAATGGGGCTTCAGCATTAACACTTCAAATCCACAGCATATCCTTTGCCAGAAGATGTTTGTCTTCGATCTCGATATGTCTTTTGCATACCTTTCAGATATCTCGAAATGTCTTATGCATACCTTTCAGATATCTCGAAATGTCTTTTGCATACCTTTCAGATATCTCGAAATGTCTTTTGCATACCTTTCAGATATCTCGAAATGTCTTATGCATACCTTTCAGATATCTCGAAATGTCTTTAGCATACCTTTCAGATATCTCGAAATGTCTTTTGCATACCTTTCAGATATCTCAAAATGTCTTTTGCATACCTTTCAGATTTCTCAAAATGTCTTTTGCATACCTTTCAATGATTACAAAGTTGACAATTCACGGATTGGTTTGATGGGAGGCTTTTGGACATGGCTGAATGATGTAACACACACACTTAACACACCCTGCCCTCGACGCGTCTAAACTTTGCTTTCTGTCCTCTCGTGTCCAGGTGTACGTGGAGTTTGACGACCTGGAGTGGGAGAAGCGTGAGTGGGTCAAAGTTTACGAGGACTTCCAGGTGTTCCTGCTTGAGCAGCAGTTGGTCTGGGCCAAGAGGAGCGAGGGCTCTGCCCTGGGAGGCAACCACCAGGGGCCTAAAGCCAAGCAGATCCAGTGGCCGGCTCTGGTGAGTACCAACGCTGTGTCGTTCACTGTGCCCCACTCACTGTCATGTGATGTTACTGCGGCCCGTTATGGTTACGAGGCCGTGACCCGATGCCCTAGAATATTTTGGCTCTGCCTGTCCAGACTGAAACAGGATGATGAGGAGTGGTTCTCTTCAGACCAAACAATGCACTAGTACTTCAGAGGTTAGGACCCTGCTGATTACTGGCGGTGGGAGTGGGCTGGTTACCCAGAACAGCCATCAAAGACGGAGGGGGCTGAGTGGGTTTCTCCCTGTCTCAGTGTTCCCTGCTGCCAGAAGACCAGAAGTGTTTTAGTGTGTGTGTGTGTGTGTGTCGCGCACACGCCCTCTGCCCTCATTCTGAGAGCTTTGCTGAGAGGACGTGGCGCGTGTGCCGGTGTTGTGATTACGAGAGAGACCCATGCGTCCCGGTGCCATCTGCCCCCGAGCCGACAGAGATCCCAATCAATTCCAACCTCCCGTGGAATTCAGTGATGCCGTGACGACGAGTCTCCCTGTGGCTGAGGGAGGAACGCCAAATATGGCTGCCTCGTTTGTCCGTGTTTGCTATCGCCAGAGAGATTCTTGAAGTGTTTTCACTGTAGTTAATGTGGTATTGGATCGTGTAAACTACACCCGTGTGTATTAGCCTTTTCCCCCACTCTTCTCTTCTTGATGTGTTGAGTGGAGATTACTGAAGTTCTACTGCAACAGACTTGCCCTGATCTCATTATTGTATTACCATGGAAATGAACAATATGTAATTATCTTCATTGCACTGTACACAGTGTTTACTGATACACCACACCACTGAACCAGTTCAGCAGTGTCTACAAATAGGATTTCATGGCAATAAAGCCGAATGCATAAAGTGCTCTCTCACTCTTTCACTCTCCCTTTCACTCTGTCTTACTTTCACCCTCTCTTTCTCTGCCTCGCTCCTGGCTCGAGTATTTATGGCAGCTATTTCGATGGGATTTATGGCTGCAGCAGTCAGACTTTTAACAGCCTCTCTGTCCCTGACCCACTGATTCAGCACTTCAGCCCGGCAGGTCCGCCGGCTGTGTCTCTCTGCCCCGTGACACCAGGTCGTCATGGTCCTCCGGCCCGTCCTCTGTGCCAGGCCGGTGTGGCTGTTCTGTCCAGACTCGAAGGTCAAAGGTCACCCACTGCCATGGCTGTCGCTCTGTCATGTGACCCGGGGATCAAAGGTCATGCTATGTCATGGCTGTCACAAGTTACCCGCTAGGCT
Source organism: Esox niger (assembly GCA_016801105.1). Taxonomy (NCBI): domain Eukaryota; kingdom Metazoa; phylum Chordata; class Actinopteri; order Esociformes; family Esocidae; genus Esox; species Esox niger. The sequence continues at coordinate 9,748 of JACXGJ010018121.1, forward strand.
GTGCTAGGAAGTACCATCATAATCAGCCTCTCAATTTGCACCCGAATCCGTACCCCAACACACACACAAAGTAGAAATGACTCCTGCTGCAAACAATACATGTATTGAATGTAATCCTTAATTTTTCCCAATGAGAACCTTATACTCCAACCAGCCTGAATGACTTCAGAAGGCAATAGGTGTCTCCTGTAATGTTGTAGATCTGCACATGGGCTTTTATTCATATCATATACAGCTGGTCTTCAGAGCGTCTCAGATGGCTGAGATCAACATGTTCAGGGTTTATTCTGAAACTCTGTCCCCTGCCTCCAGTGCCGTGTTTACTATTAATAGGCCAGCGCTTTGGATCCAAGGTCATTTAGCTGTAATCAAAACACTGGGATCTGTGTGCCGCTACATGAACAAGGCCATAGGCGTGCATTTAGCTCACACATGAGAGCAACACAATGTCATGTTCCAACTTACTGTGTCTGTGGGTCTATATTGGAATGATACAGTAGCTCTTTATTGTTTCTTAATTGCACACAACTCTTGAAAGGGATTGTATTCTGATAATTTCCCTGTCTGGCTGAATGACCCTTTGCAAAACAGAATGCCACCCTCTATATTCACCACTGTTACACAGAGACCCCTCCCTCTATATTCACCACTGTTACACAGAGACCCCTCCCTCTATATTCACCACTGTTACACAGAGCCCCCTCCCTCTATATTCACCACTGTTACACAGAGACCCCTCCCTCTATATTCACCACTGTTACACAGAGACC
>JACXGJ010018122.1:0-10516 GCA_016801105.1 Esox niger
ATGAGGTGATTCGGTTTGGTACTATGGAGGTTCATTTAGTTTGGTACTATGGAGGTTCATTTAGTATGATACTATGGAAGTTAATTTTGTTCATTGAGTATGCTATGGTGGAGGCTCATTTAATATGTTACTAGAGGAGTCAATTCAGTTTGTTAATGAGGTGATTCGGTTTGGTACTATGGAGGTTCATTTAGTTTGGGTACCGGGGGTGTTCATTTGGTTTGGTACAGTGTGTCTGTCTGACTTCTGAACATGTGTTTCACTTTTGATATGCAAACTCTCCTGTCTGTAGGCAACCATGAGTCATTGGCGCCCAGATGAGGCAAGAAAAACAATCACACATCTGAGTTATTATTATCATCATGGATACATTTAAATGCCAGTAATAAAGCTAAAACAAACAAACAAAGATGGAGCCTGTTCGACATGAGAGTTAGGTGAAGATGGTTGGCTAGCCAGCAAGTGACTGGAACATTAGCCAGTCTGCACACTTTTGACTGAACGGACAACCAGTCCTTTACCTAGCAACTATGCAAAAATAAATGATTCCCTGGGTCGTGTCAGTGGTAAGTTGCCACATGACAAAAATAACTTACCAGGTTTTTTTCACACAATGATTTGGTGTAGGGTTCCATGTACAACAGTCAAGTTTCAAGTTTTATTTGTCAAATGCACTGAACACAATGCCATCCTGCACAAATTAATGTGACATGGCACCCGACTACTACATAGTGGGAGTTAAGAAGAAGAGTATAAAAGCAAAGGTATACCTAGACAGAAATAATGATAAAATAAAGCATCAATATACTGTACATAACACTGTACACTAGCAGCAGTTTAGAACAAAAGATTACTGTAAACTAGGAGCAATCTGGGTAGTATTATTTATTTAGCAGCAATCTGGGTATTATTAATGAACATTCAGAAGCTTTTCAGGCAATCAGCATTTATTGTTGGAGTCACACTTCATAGTAATCATATTGGTAATGCATTACCTTTGCAACGCCAGGTTTGTGGGTTTGATTCCCACTGGGGACAAATACCAAAACAATTATGCAAATCTACATGTGTATTCAGTGCTGTCGCTGACAGATAAGAGGCTCTGATAAATGACTGAAATATAAATGTTTACTCGCTCTAAGGGCTTAACATTGTGCTATATTAGTGTCATTACAATCATGGCAGTTTAACATTTAAAAACAATTAAACAAGTAAAAATGATTTACAACAAACACTTGTTGTTTAACGATTGTTTAACGCTGTTTTTTCTTCTGGCTCCTGACGTGATGCTTGCCAGAATAAGTTAACTGGGTCCTTTGCAAAAGTTCCCCATTAAACATCAGCCTCTTGCACTGAAGTGATTTTCATTCAAATGACAGAAAGTCAGTTAGTCTGTCAGTCTGTGGTACATAATGACAAATTCTTCTTCATGTTGTAGGGCGAAACAGATCAAGGTCAAGTTTGGTACCCTTCTCCAGAGGCCAGACCATGATTCCACAAAGGCTGTAATCATTCCTCCAAAGACAGTTGAGGGATGTGTGGAGACACCTCCTAAGCTTGACAGGTACTTAAAATAAACATCTAGGAATAATCTAGGAATAATCACAATCACAGTGAGCTACTTACAGGGCAGGATGTTATAGCTGACAAATTAGGTTTCCTTTAAGATCTGTTTATTTGTAGAAGCTATATTGTTGAATTAAATGCATTTAGGGTGATGGTGGGTTATGTTTTTACATTGTCCAAAAGCAACCTTTGCATGTAGCATGAACACAACCAGATCTGATGTCCCCATCCTGTTGTCAAATAAATCACTTCAAAATAAAAGCCTACTTGAACCTATCCACTGGGAAATGTGGGAAAAGCTTGTATATACAGCTCTGGAAAAAAAGAAGAGACCACTGGACCTTTTTCTTTCCTTTCAAAATAAGTTGAAAAGGAAAGTTTTGAGGAACAGAAGCGTTCAATATGCAGTGGTTTCTTAACCGGAACCCTCCTGTTTCTCACTACAAACCTTCCTTTCCAACATTTTTGGAAAGGAAAGAAATAGGTGCAGTGTTTTTTTCCATAGCTGTAGTTACACTGCTTTGTTACACTCAGTGTTACACCCACCATTCATTGAACGATAAGGGACCATTATTATTATGTGTGGGAGCACTTCTGTAAGCTTGCATTTGATGAACTTGCTTTAGAAATACAACACTTTCTTTCAAGGTCATCAAGAGAGGAAGCATCTCTGTGGGGGAAGGCCCTGGACAACGTATTGATCAGCAGCTGTAAGTGTCGTTGCCTGTTGCACCACAGTTCTGACACATCGGAATGAGAAAGAGTAACCAGTGACTATATTGAGAATTTGAGAACTCCATTGAATTTTACTGTACTCTAATTCCTCTCCTTAACAGATGGCCTGGTTACTTTCTGGGTCTTCCTACGGTCAGAGTTCAGTGAGGAGAACCTTGAGTTCTGGGTAGCCTGTGAGGACTACAAGAGGACCAGAGAACCCGGCAGAATGGCTGCCAAGGCCGAGAGTATTTATAAGGAGTTCTTGAAGACCGGAGCCCCGAAAGAGGTTTGTTCTTCTTCTTTATCCAAGACGGTGTTAGTTGGGCACAAAATGGAGAAGCATTGACTGACAAAGGCCGGCTCTACTTGGAAGCGTTCATATTAGTTTTGCAGATCCAAAACGTTTTAAACATCTCTGATGTGCTCCCTACATTCAGGTCACGGAGCAGACCGTCTTCCCAAGAACAATTTCCGACGCTCTGTCATTGGGTAGGCATGACAACGGGCCTGATGGAAACATACTAAGTTAGGCGGAGGGGAGACCACCGATAGTGTTCTGGCGGAGAGGTTAGCGTCCGCTCGCTAACAGCGCGTGTTGCGAGTGTCACCAGACCACTGGTGTTTGGGGGCAGACTGGCTTCCACTGAGTCATGTTTAGAAAATAGAATTTGTGTTTGTTGGGTAAAGAACAGAAACAACGCTTCATAGTGCCCGTGAGAACACGTCGGACATGGTTTTACCACACACAGCGCCTGGCATGCAGTATTACACACCTGCTGTACTGACTGAGCGTCTCCACAGTACAGTAGACACCGCCTTTCCCAGCGTTACACAACAACGGCGTCGGTTGTTTTCAAAAGGCATTGCCTTCGTAATCATAGGCTCATGACTCATAGGTCAAATGAGCATTATATGCTGAGCTGTTGACAAGGGTACGATCAGGCAGTTTCACTGTAGAGTTACAATCTGATGCATTAAGATTGATTCAATGTGATCCATGCGATTAAGAGATGATGGATATAATGCAATGCTTATATGTTTGGCATTTTCCGAGCACTTCTGCGTGCTGATGTAAACATTTGGACCCCCCCAGTAACTTGATTTAGTGCATATCTGGTTATTTTCTTCCAACAGGTGAATATTGACCAACTAACCAAGGAGGCAACTTTGAAGAACCTGGGCAGCCTGTCTCCTACGACCTTTGACCTGGCCCAGAGTCAGGTCTTCGCCCTCATGGAAAAAGATTCGTACGGAAGGTTCCTCAAGTCCAACCAATACCAGGAGATTACGAAATAGCGACTCAAGTTCCGGTTGTCCAGTCGGGTCCTCGGCCAGAATAGAAGAGCTGTGATTGAATGGAATGTCGGTTTGATTGACTGACATGATTGAACAACCAATAATGTCATCTGACCAATTGGAAGCTGTGTTATAGTTGATTTATTGATTTGTCCACTTCGGTAAACCGATATTTAGATAACACTAACACTTGCATACACTGTTCAACAGTATTTGAAGTAAAAAAAGTAAAAAAGTATTTTTATGTGTCATTTTCTGATTCTTACAAAGCTGCTTCGTGTGTTGTTTAGAGGACGTGTGTTGTGTGTGTGTGTGTGTGTGTGTGTGTGTGTGTGTACGTGGCATGTGTCATGCTACGTGACAGCTTCCTCACAAGGCCTAAATGAGGATTGGGTGACAAAGTGCTGTCAAGGCCAGTGAGCCCACATTTAAAGGGGGAGTTCAGGATTTTCTCAATGAGGACCCACATATCTACTGCATACCACGAAAATTGAAAAACTCTCAACACAAGGACGGCCTAATAAAACTGTGAGATGTAACGCACCCAAGCTGAGTTCTGATGTTTCAATGTAAACCCCAATCGCCATGTAATAATACACAGGACATGATGTGAAATAGAAAAGAGGCACTCTGAGATACCCAGTGCTTTTTACAATCTGAATATTGTTGCCAGTTGTGGAAACTCTGTTTTGAAATACAGTGCACATAAAGCATCAAAACAGCATCAAAACACACACAAAGTGTATTTCATCCAATCAAACAGTTGAATGCTAATGGCTTGTGGCCTAGAATCAATTCTTTTTTTGACACAACAGAAACAGGATTGAGCTCCTGGGGCTTTAAAATGGTCTACATTTTTGGAGGACTTATTTGAAATGTACTTAAATGCATAAAACTTTGTCTGTTGCAATTGGCATTAACTCATCTTAACAACAAACACACTATATAATTAGTTAAAAGAAATAAAATAAAATGATTAAAAAAATATGCTTGCCATGTACACTCAATTATACTTAAGTAGAACATACATGTCAGTTTGGAGTGTTTGGCCTTTTTATTAATTTGATTACATTGTTAGACATAATTTTAGTTTCTTCATTAGTAGTGATACCTTCAGAACTATGATCGCGGTCTTAAATATCAGGCAATCTTCTTGATGAAGAGAAAAAAAGAATAGTACACAGTTTTGGAAAACATTATGGGACCACTGCATCTTTTACTTTCCTTTCCAAAAAACTCAAAAAGGAAGGTTTTCAGTGAGAAACAGAAGGGTTAAAATTAAGAGACCACTGCAAATTGAAGTCTCCCGTTCCTCACTCAAAAAAAATAGGTTGAAAAATTTAAGTATATACTTCTCCAGCTATGACAATTACAATTCCCCACACAGCTCTGATCTGTGAGGACAAATCAATACAGTCAGTATCTGAACAAACAAGTAATAGATGAACAACCTTTGTGTCAGAATAGGGATTTGGAAATGTACGGACGTTATGCTCCTGAGCACGTGCTCGTGTCAGCTCACAAAAGAAAGGGTTTCATCTCGGGTTATGAAGATCCGGCGCCAAACTAGAGTCTGTTCAGCGAGATGTGTTGGTGTCCCTGGTTGCCGTCACTGCCTCACAAAACAGCCCATCATTTTGGACCACTGGATGAGAGTGAATGAGGTAACTGGCAGACATTTTGTCTCAACTATTTATTTCAGATGACTCAAAATAGTCAAACTCTGTTTCCATCAAGACATGAACATTTTGTCACCGCACAGCCAGTTCTCATTACGTCAGGTTTGAGGTGTAATCAGGAGGTGGTCACTGGACCGGAACAAAGAACCACTGAGCCATTCATTTCTGGCTACTTTTAAAATGAATCTGAAATATGACATTCTGTGTGCATGGTTGGGATTTGTTAGGCATTTGTTATGATGCTGAGATTCAAGTGTTAAACACGGGTATCTATCGCCATCCTCTGGTCACTTGGAGACAGTGGTAAAAATAATACTGTAAAAGTTTGAAAAACAGTAGAATACTGGAAAACATATATTAATGCATTTCTAAAAACAAAACTATTATAATCAGGAAGCTTGGAGCTGGTGTGATGAATGGCTTTATACTCATACAGCAGTTCACAAATGGGGACAGTGCATTTTTTTTAGATATTTGTCCTATTATATCAACTGAATAAGCAGGAGCATTTTAAAACCCTGGTTTAACTGCTCTTTAAAAACATTTTTGTTTAGTGCAGAAGACGCAACAGTCATTTTGGAATGGCTTGTAGAACGTTTCAATGAGCAACAATGCAGCCTGATTGACTGACAGCAGAGTGCCAGACCTCCCCGACATCTGAGGACTTCCTGCTTCCTGGAAGTTAAATTGATGCTGGTATTTCAGTAATCAAATGCTGATTCAGTCTAATTTGCATGTAAAAAGGGTAGTCTGTATATGTACTAGTGTTTTTGCTCCTCGTGAGATAATTAATCAGTGAAGTATTGAAGCTGTCACACGAACTACGCAGGGGAAAAACATGTTGTATCCAATTGCACACTGTAGGTTACCAAACCTGACTGATTAAATTCTGAAAACTGATCCAGGGCAATACCTTTCGGTGTTACAATTATTAATACAAGTATTCTAAATGACTGTAGCTTAAATAGATAGTAAATCGATACATCGTTCAATATTTCGCTAAAATGAATATAGTTCCATTAGGTTGACAGTATTGAATGTAAGTCAGTTGTCTGACATTTTAGAGTTCTCAGATGTTTTGAATGAGACATTACATGGACACTTTTCTTGCTAGGCCTATAGATGCCAGCCACATCATGGACTTGTGTATTCGTGAGACACACTGGGAAAAACAAGGACGAATTGTAATGTGTGTGATCCTCATGTTGGAATTTATGAGTTCTAGTATCATGCCTGAGTTTCTGACTCGATGACTGTTCAAAGCAATTTTCCTGGTGCACCCAGGAAGAGTTTGGAGTTGATTTGAACACAGAGACATTCAAAGGGACATTAGTGGCTCATTTGTGACCAAGTGGGAATTAACATACAAAACTGGGATAATGACAGCTGAGTGGTGCAATTAAACTGGAAACCATGTATCCATCATCTGCAAGGTTAAACTTTTCCCACATGGTGACCTCTGACATAAGAAATGTAATAAAATACAGAGGAGTAAAATGGTATTTGAACACTATAATTTGTTTTAAAAAATGTCATTTTAATAGCTGATGCAGTTTGCTGTCCATGGCCAATCAGCACCTCTCAACTCAAATAAAATCACATTTGGTCATGAATGGTATCATTTGTTGTCTCTGCCGGTCAAGCATTTCAACCATTAAAGTTGTTACATTTCTGTAGTCCTCTCCCTCTTCTTATACATTTTTTCTATCATAGGGCAAGTGGGAACTATCACATTGCTTACGCTTGTGAAGTACTTACAGGTCTCCACGTGTTCATAGGATGAAAGTTGTATTGGGATGATTTGGAATTGGGCCATAAATAGTACGATTTGGGATTGGGCCCCTCTCTTTTTTGGAAACACTGAGGATGCCCATGGAGGGCTGCCAGATTAAGGACGAAAGACTTGCTTTTATACAGCAACGATTTAACCACTGAGGTGGGCAGCGCAACACCAGCCGGACGTCTGCCTTACATTCAGAGATCCTGCGCACGCCGTGGTCTTTGGCTTGTCGCTGTAACTGTTACAACTTCAGTGTTTACCCTTAGCTTGGCCCTGGAACCAGACCTCTCAGTTACACTAATTAATTGTTTGTAAACGGTAGCATCTGCATAGGCCCCATTTGTTCACATGGAATCCGTTAGAAAACAGTAGCTGTGCAGGCTCCATTTCAAGCCGCTAGATGTCACACAACACTTCTCACGCATGTCATCTGATCTGAATTGGAGTCGTGTGCCTCTACGTGACCATGCTCTGCTCTGCTCTCACAAAAGCAGTGGGATCTCTCGGTTTGAAAAACCAATAGGACATTCCAGAGGATGTTTAGTGATCCCAAGAGAACTGTCAACGGAAAAAAGGGTTAAAATAAAAAAGGAAGTAAAAAAACAGACGTTGGTGATGATTATCTCAGACATTTAGCCCAAGTTTCCGATTTGTCAGTCCGATGACGAAGAAATATGCGCGTCATATGTCGTTTTTTCCGAGTTCCGAGTTGCCTTGAAAGCGCCACAGTCAGAGATTTCGCAGTTCCCATTTGTTTTGAAGGCGGCTTTGGAAACTGTCGTTCGTCATTTGCCACCCTTGTAAATTGCGCATAACATGCATTTATTCATGTACAAGAGAGAAAAATAAGCCACAACCTCGCGTCGACAAATGTCAGTGGTAGTGGCATATCTTACTCCGACTTGCTTGAAATTGTAGCGCTGGACGAATGGTATTAACCAAATCCATTAGCCAATCAATCTGTCGCGCACAGTTGTCCAACCGAAATGACCTCTGGGAGCTAGGCGACTAACCAATCAAAGACCCTTATCGGTGCTGAGCGAGATGCGCGTTTTTACGGTCTTCTAATAATAGCGTTGGCATAAAACTAGTGCGAGACTAGTCGTCTATCGGAAGGGCGATGCCAGGTATAACCAAGTATAATTTAGTGGATGACGCGCAGGACCTGAGAATCCCCATGCACAACGAGGCGGCATTTCAGCATGGGGTCTGCTTCGAGGCTAAGGTATGATACACTAGGTTATAAAAAAGTAGCTGCTCATCACTAAGCGGTAATTATGTGAGAATAGCAGTAGGCTAACTGACTCGGCTTCAAGCAAATGACACTGAAAATGTATTATTTATTTTCGAGATTTATTTATGACAATAAAATATGACGAAAGATTGATGTTATTTTTATATGAATGGTACCTAGAAATTACACTTGGTGATGTGGTTCGTGGTAGTATGTTAGTTGATGGGTGTACAATGCACTTGTTGGCATGTTTTCATTAATTGTATGAGTCTGTAACAACTTATTAGCCATTTGAATCCGTCCACGGTGGCCATACTCTTCCACTTAATTCATAGTGTATAGACCCATTGAACTCCAACTGACAAGACGCTGTGGGAATTACTAACGACCAATCGCATAAACTTTGTAAATGTTCCAGTACATCGGCAGTCTGGAAGTGGGGCGTCCAGGGAGCCGAATGGAGATCGTGGCTGCAATGAGGAGGATACGGGTGAGATACTTCCAGCACAACTCTCGTTATTCCTTCATTAATTATGCTTTCTCTAGATAAGCAAAAGTGCAATGCTCTTAAGATATCAAACATGGACTCTGTCTGTGTGTGTGTGTGTGTGTGTGTGTGTGTGTCTTCTCATTTCTGGGTTTGTGTATATCTGCGTGCCTGCCCAATGAACACGTTTTCTATGAATATTCTATCATTTGCTCTCTCATCGGTATGTTATTTGCATGCTACACAGAAACACGACACCGCTTCCTGTTTCGTTTGGCATCGGTTCCATTTCAGTCCCAAAAGTGACCGAACCAGCGGTTCCCATTCAGAAACGTCCCCATTTGAAAGCGTTGAACAGAATCGGAAAAATGGGAATTACAGGGAACTCCCCTGAAGTGAACGGAAGCTAAAATCAACATTATCCCAGACTGTCTTTCTAGGAGCCCTCCTGGTCTGTCACACGTAGACTTTCTCCGTCTTTAGGAGATGGCGTCTGGAGAGACGGTGGTGATGTTGTCGGCTTTAGTGCAGGCTGCCGTGTGCCAGAGTATTACAGTGTCGCAGAGAGGATTGAGCTGCTGCAGAACCAGCTGGGAGAGCCGACTGATGCATTTAATCCAGCCCCTGCTGTCACTGTCATGGTATCACTCTGAGGTCGGCCGTTTCCTCGATAGCGCACACACACACAGACACACAGACGGAGGCAAATTCCTTCCGAACACAGTGGCATTAGGCCCAGTAAGTGTTTGTCAGAGTCATCCTTGTGGGGCTAAAACTACATTGGCATAATTTGAGAGAGTTGGTTTAAGGAGAACATTAAGTGGAATTGGGCCCGGTAAGTGTTTGTTGAGGTCATCCTGAGAGAGAACTCCTAAGGAGACCCTGTAAGCGATTAAGGTTCATCAAAGTCATCCTTCCTGGGTCAAATTCCCTTGTTGGCATAGAGCGCATGACCTACTGTGCAGTGGAAATGTGTTATGACAGCCCAAGCGGACCTGAAACCATGCTGGTAAACCCTGTATCCACTGGGATTTACCGATGCATTCTGGGATTGTTTGCCACTGTTTGTGGCACTGTTGATCCAAATCGAGAGAAAATGTGTACTATGTAATCCATGTGCCCATGTCATAAAAAACCCTCACTTTCAAATCTTTCAATTTCATGGCTAACTGAGGTATAATAGTGATTCTAGTTATAGATTTTCCATTGACAATATATTACACATTCCTAAATGGGATGTTTTTAAAACAGTTTGTTATTCACAACAGATTGCATCTTTAATGTATTCTGGACAGACTAGATGAACATAAATGCCCTCACAGAGAGTGTGGAGCTTTTTGTTCCAGTTGCGATCTTAAATCAAGCATATGACAGAGTTAACAGGGATTAGATGATACTAAATAACACCAAGTTAATGCTTTGTACATTGAATACCAAAAATAGATGAATGCTGCCCAGTAGGCAGTCTTCTCTGTGTCTTTGAGAAGCAGAGCTTTGTTGATGCTCATGAAGATACATGTACTGTGATCTCTGCTTTTCCCCTGATTTCCTGCTTTACCTCTGAGTGGAGGGTGGTGTTTTGTCCCAGTGTCTGTATCTCTGTGGTGTTTAGTCCCAGTGTCTGTATCTCTGTGTTGGTGGAGGGTGGTGTTTAGTCCCAGTGTCTGTATCTCTGTGTGGTGTTTAGTCCCAGTGTCTGTATCTCTGTGTGGTGGTGGAGGGTGGTGTTTAGTCCCAGTGTCTGTATCTCTGGGTGG
>JACXGJ010018123.1:0-10514 GCA_016801105.1 Esox niger
ATGATGGTATGATGCTAGTAGTGTTATAGTGTAATAGGATGATGGTAGGATAATGGTAGTGTAATTGTGTAATAGGATGATGGTATGATGCTAGTAGTGTTATAGTGTAATAGGATGATGGTAGGATAATGGTAGTGTAATTGTGTAATAGGATGATGGTATGATGCTGGTAGTGTTATAGTGTAATAGGATGATGGTATGATAATGGTAGTGTAATTGTGTAATAGGATGATGGTATGATGCTGATAGTGTAATAGTGTAATATGATGCTGGTAGTGTAATAGGATGCTGGTATGATGCAGGTAGTGTAATAGGATGATCTAATGATGCTGGTCGAGTAATAGGATGATGGTATAATGCTGGTAGTGTAATAGGAGGATGTAATCCTGCTGGTCGTGTAATAGGATGATGGTATGATGCTGATAGTGTAATAGTGTAATATGATGCTGGTAGTGTAATAGGATGCTGGTATGATGCAGGTAGTGTAATAGCATGATCTAATGATGCTGGTCGTGTAATAGGATGATGGTATAATGCTGGTAGTGTAATAGGAGGATGTAATCCTGCTGGTCGTGTAATAGGATGATGTCATGATGCTGGTAGTGTAATAGGATGATACACAGCTGTTCAGGCCCTCCCCCAGGCCCTCCCCCAGCCCCTCCCCCAGGCCCTCCCTCTCATGTCTACGATTCTGCTTTTTGTCTCCAGACATTGTATGGAGGATCACATCATTGGTACATGATATAATTAAATGTGTGTGTGCTTTTTGTCGGTAGGTGTGACGATAGGGAATACAGTGTTCTATTTGAATATCTGATTAAACCCTCAGATTACATCCTCAACATCTGCCAGCAAAGCAGCACCCTGTGTGAAAGTGTGTGTCGGTGTGTGTGCATGAGTGTTTGTGTGTTTCCATGTGTTACACAAAGGCTCGGTAGGAACTACATAACCCGTTCCATGATGTACGTACAAGCTGTTTGTGTTTGTTTGTGTGTGTGTGTGTGTGTTGTACTGTTCAGTAAGCCTTAATGGACTGCTGTCTATGAATGAAGGCCTCAGGGCCTCTGGCGGTCCCAGGGAAGGAGAGATGGAGGATGGGATGAGGGGTAGGAGAGATGGAGGATGGGATGAAGGGCAGCAGAGAGTGAGTATGGCATGAGGGGAAGGAGAGATGAAGGATGGGATGAGGGGTAGGAGAGATGGAGGATGAGATGAGGGGTAGGAGAGATGGAGGATGGGATGAGGGGTAGGAGAGATGGAGGATGGGATGAGGGGCAGCAGAGAGTGAGTATGGCATGAGGGGAAGGAGAGATGAAGGATGGGATGAGGGGAAGGAAAGATGGAGGATGGGATGAGGGGCAGGAGGGATGGGATAAAGGAAGGATGGATGATGATGGGATGGGTGAAGGAGGGATGGTGGATGACATGATGGGCAGGAGGGATGGGATGAAGGAGGGAGGGAGGGATGGAGGATGGGATGAATGGATGCAGGGGTGGAAGATGGGATGAGTTTGGGACAGCGATAAATCACACACATGGTGTGAGGAAGCCACCACGTCTGATGAATCGTCCGCCCCCGTCACCCATCCAGTTTCATACACCAATCAATTATTTAGGGCTGTCGCTTACGAGCAATGGAGTCATCCCACACAGAGGATGACTGATGAGGGGTGAGAGTCACTGTTTAAAGAACAGTGCGGATTGGTCATAGCTAGAGAGAGAGACGAAGACAGGAGTTCATGACACTACAAACCAAACCCTCAATACCACCGCACCCCAAATTTACGTTCATTTTCCCCCACAAATGTTTTGGACTTGGTGTTTTAAAGTGTTTACTGAGAGCTTGAACGCCCCTGGGCCCGGTGTGGATAGGCAGACACAGACGTAGACTCAATGTTTACACTGAGAAATGGGATCCTGTAGGATGACGGAGCGTCTGGATGAGTCAGAGGCTTGGATGACAGACCCCAGGTGAGATAAGGGGCCTTGTGAGTCCTTGGTCAATGACGGAGCGGAAGGACATGATAGGTTGGAGCCCAAGCAGTGCCAAGTCCATAAAAATCAAACACGTCCCAAATGGCACCCTAATACATGCATTATGTGTATAGTGACCATGATACAAGGAATCAGGTGCCATTTGGGCTTCGGTGAACCTTCGACTTCGTGCCCTGTGACCCCAGGATCAGAGAAGACATTTTCTTCCAAATGTTTTGTTCTGAACCGAGGCACACCTACGATTGTTATGTAGCATTTTGAGGTTTTTAACATCCCTTTTTTACTTCACATTGTTTTTATTGGACGTCCATCTAGGGGCATTTGCTCTGAGTCAAAAACACTGCCAAGAACCGACATTTGAGAGGTATGTGATAGAAGCAAGCAAGTTTATTTATATGGCACAATTCATGCATAGAAGCAATTCAATGTGCTTTAACGTGAAAATAAAAATAATGCAATAGAATCAAAACAGTCAGATCCATCATCAGCAGATTGTCACATTTACACAGAGTTTATTCCTCTGATAGCACAAGAACTTGCATTACAATTGGTAAAAGATAGCAAGATATACATTTAATAACAAAATAAATTAAGAATAGAAATATATACAAATACAGCATGATAATTAAACATAGAATAAGAAAATAGAAATAGAATATAAAAACATAGGAAGCTATAAAAGCTGTAATACTAAACAGTGCTGTTATAAAAACATAGGAAGATAAAAGGCTCACAGTGTGGTTAAGTTTAAGAGCTCAGTCATAGGCATGTGAAAAGAGAAGTGTTTTTAGCCTGGATTTAAAAATTGATCTTCTGGTAGTTTATTCCAGTTGTGTTCAGCATAACTGCTAAACGCAGCTTCTCGGTGTTTAGTTTGGACTCTGGGCTCTACTAGCTGACCAGAGTTCATAGATCTAAGAGCCCTGCTCGGTTTATATTCTTCAAATATATCAGAAATGTATTCGGGTCCTAAACCATTCAGAGATTTATAAACTAGAAGCACCACTTTAAAGACTATTCTGTAACTGACCTGAAGCTAATGCAAAGATTTAAGAACCGGAGTGATGTGCTCTGTCCTCTTGGTCCTGGTTAACATTCTAGCAGCAGCATTCTGAATGAGCTGCAGCTGTTTTACAGTCTTTTTGGGGAGTCCAGTTAAGAGGCCATTACAGTAGTCAACCCTACTAGACATAGAAGACTTGAGTTCTTGACTGGCGGAAAAGGCAACGTTCTTCAGAGGTGCTGGATAACGAAGCCTAGGAAAGAGGGGGATTTGACACAGTGATGCTTATCACTACGGAACGAAAGTGCTCACACGAGAAAGGTGTCAGGGAATATGCTTTTCAGCTTGGAGCACTGTTGTTTATGTGAGATCTTAAGTTGTATGATTTGGTTTCTAGAGTTCGTTGAGTATTTCTGAATGCCTTCCAAGCTGTCATCCCATTCTGTGAGAGGATTTCAAAGACAAGTCATTTTTTGACATAATGGGTTGAACGCAATATATATATTATTCAGTCTTTAATATACAGTCGATAATTTATAGTCTGTAGTTGCCTCGAATATACAGTCTATAATTCAAAGCTGGCACTAATATACAGTCTCTAATTTACAGTCTATAATATATAGCTGGCACTAATATACAGTCTCTAATATACAGTCTATAATATATAGCTGGCACTAACATACAGTCTCTAATTTACAGTCTATAATATATAGCTGGCACTAATATACATTCTCTAAAATACAGTCTATAATATATAGCTGGCACTAATATACAGTCTCTAGTACACAGTCTAGCATACAGCTCCGGAAAGAGACCACTGCACCTTTTTCTTTCCTTTCCAAAAAGGTCAAAAAGGAAGTTTTTGAGTGAGACCACTGCAAATTGAACACTTCTGTTCCTTAATCAAAACTTTTCTTTTCAACATATTTGGAAAGGAAAGAAGAAGGTGCAGTTGTCTCTTAATTTTTGTCGACTGGGGTCCTCACAGGCCCTTTTGCCGACTGTGAATCAGGAAATGAAGGTGCTATTCTTCAATCAACATTATGTTTCAGTTTCCATTGGCTTATATTGACAGATACTGGCTTATACTCACAGTCAAGCCACGAGACTGTTATCAGCAGTAATTAAGAGACATGTGTGCTTCAACAACACCTCACCAGTGTCCCGTTATCGTGATAATGTGGCCTACTGCAGTGGTTGGGTGCTAGGACCCCCGGGGAGACCTGGCCTCTCCACACGGGGCGCTTGAAGAGACTCACGAGAACATCGGATTACCGGTGAAGTACACATGAGGGCGGCCGCCCGGTTGGAGCAGAATTCGGTCAGTGGTACCAAAACATTGAGGAAGTGCGTTAAAGCGGAAGAGATATTCTTAGGCAAATGAAAAATGAAAACTTGGCATGGGCTTATTCTTTGAGGTGCGTTAGCCCGGTCTAACTCTAGTCCCGTCTAGCCCGCTCTCGCCCCACCAGAGTCACCAGGGACGCTGGCGTTCTTGAGACAAAGCTATTTGTATCTTTTGTCGAAAGCTTTGTCAGCTAAAATGTCAGGGCTGATGATGAAAGGGAGATTTTCTATTACCATGACCGCTTGCGATCTGCGTGCTTAAGATCCAATTGTTGTTCATTTAATTGGATTTTGTGAAGTCGATGTGTGGTCAGTACTGAGCACCAACATGCCTGAATGGTGTACTCAGGGTGGAATGTTGCTGTGTTGTTAATGTTCAGGCTTGAACAGTTAGTTGATGTTTGAGTATAAAGCTGTAATTCATAAATTCGACAGTCAGAACAGGTTAGTCTTCAAGGTTCCGTGGGCTAACTCAGTGTCAGGGTAAAAGGGCTTCCGTCTACCATGCCTCGTATGCAGTGCTTTGCAGTGGAACCTTCAGTTGAATGTTTTATTGTCTGTTGGGCTTTTCAGATGCTTGATAAATGACCTTTTCACCGTTCTTTATGATGTGTTTTCATATTTACGTTTTTTTATTTGTGTTTTGTATTGTGCCCTGTAACGCAGGGCTCAGCTGTAAGAGAGAACTACGTCTTGGACTGACAACATGTAAGAAAAGCATATTGTAATCTCTTTCTATCACATCTTTCTTTATCCCTCTCTACAGTGAAAGAGGAAGATGACTTTCTGGGTTTGGGGGAGCTGCCCGAGACCTTCCCATCCGACCCCCCAGAGCCGCTTCCCCATTTCCTGATGGAGCCAGAGGAAGCATACATTGTCAAGAACAAGCCTGTCAATCTGTACTGTAAGGCCACGCCCGCCACCCAGATCTACTTCAAATGCAACAGCGAGTGGGTTCATCAGAAGGACCACACGGTGGAGGAGAGAATGGACGAGAACTCAGGTTAGGGGGAATATGGTCGATGGTGACAATGGTGATAATGCGAGGAGTGCAGCTCGGTTTCCACTTCATTTGGTGGTCAGTGTGCACATGGCCTGTCTTCTGTCGAGAGCTGGGTCTGCCTGTTCCAAAAACGGGGCCATGATCACTGAGTCAGAGGTCATGGTTTTTCCTCATTCAATTTTTCTGTCTTTCTGTCTTTCCTTCACACTGGTTTTGAGCCTGTCTGTCTTTCTTTCATTTCTCTTTGTCTGTCTCTCTCTGGCTCTCTTTTTCTTTCTCTCTCTTTATTCTACTGTCTGTCTCTCTCTCTCGATTGTCTCTCATTCCTCTTCCTCTATGACCATTCCACTTCCTCTTTGACCATTCTTCATTAAAACATTCCTGTTCCTCATTTTACAGCCATTCATTTGTCTTCCCACAGTGAAAATATAATTTGTGAGATCCCATGGAATCAAAGGAGAACTAATTGTGTTGTATTTATACAGAAGTTGTCTTTGCACACCCACACCCACACACACACACACACACACACACACGGGCAGATACTGTCACCTTTCCCGGCACACGCACAGCTTGTTTGAGCAGAACAAATGGATTGTGGGAGAAGCGGGAAGATTCGCCAGGGGAAGGTGACATCTCCAAAGCTGTTTTATTCATGAGCCAAACTTCCACCTCTCCAGAAAGACAAAATGGAAGCATACAAAGTGTCAGAGCTAATTTCCACCCTTGGAAGGAATTGGATTCACAATTTCAACCGCCGTTGTTTATGATTCATGTCACCGTCGATGATATCAGTCTTGACTATCTAATGCATTGAGACGGGTCGTAAGTACATAGTTCTCCACAGCGCTAGGACATTTACATTGCTTTTCTCTAGCACTTCTGTGTTATGATAAGAGCAGTATCATCTGAGGCAGTGTGGCCTTCCTTGCTGCAGTCAGTCCTGTCTACTGGCTTGTCAAATCCAGAAGGCCAAAAAATGCAATCCTGTCCCCATTTCAGCCCCGACGACAGGGATATGTATGAGGCCGGATGCAGCGTGATTGGTACCTGTAGGCAGCGGGGAAACTCAATTTGCCACTTTGGCAGCTGAATGTGGTCAATCAGCAGACACTTTTAGTTTGTAATGGCGCAGGGATCCCCAGGGGATTTCTTCATTCTAAAATAATTAATAAATACACTTCACCAGCAGTGACACACTTCCCTTATTTGTTCATTACAGAAAGGGTTTATCCATGCGCTGGACACGCGCACACAGACAGACGCAAAAACACCCCAAACCTAACCCGCATACCTAAACCTAACCATAACGCCTAGCCTTGAACTTAACCATAATGCCTAGCCGTGAACCTGACCATAACGCCTAGCCGTGAACTTAACCATAATGCCTAGCCGTGAACCTGACCATAACGCCTAGCCGTGAACCTGACCATAACGCCTAGTCGTGAACCTGACCATAATTCCTAGCTGTGAACCTGACCATAACGCCACACACAGACACACACAATGCCTGTTTTCAGTGTTCCCAGGCAGGTGTGACACTGGGACTCTTTGGGAAGCATGATGACAGTGTCTCGATGTTTAGTTCTGGGGTCAGAGGAACACGTGTTTCTGCTTTGGAGGTTGTGGAATGGCATTAATAAGGCAGCCCTGAAACGCCATTGTTTGATAGCCACACGGTTATGGCTTGGATCCGAGGCAACCCTGCTTTTTGTTTCCCCTTTGCCTTGTGCTGTGCAATGGTTCAAGTGTAGATGAGAGTTGGGAGACATTTTCATTTCGCTTATCTTATTTATTTCGCAGCAATTTGCATAGCTAGCATATCTCCATCGACTGTACAGTCTTGCTGCACGGCCTAATTTCTAGTGGATTGAAACTTTTTACGTTCTAGTCGTCCACCTTTCGTTAACGTGCAGTATTCAGTAGTTTAATGGTCAATGAAGTACGATGAAAAACAAATAAAAAAAGACACACGTTTCAAAGGTTTGCGAGAACGGGACATGGGTTAGTGGGAACCGCTCTGGCAGATGGCGTCATGTGACCCTTGAGACAAAGGCTATAGGCTGGCTCTGCTCCTCTCTTATTTCCTCTGATTGGAACAAAACCCAAACCCCTTATAATGCTGCATGGTCTGAGCTCAATGGTTGCATGAGTGGAGAGGGAAACCCGATCCAATTCCTCCTCTCTTTCTCTCACTCCCTTCCCCTCTGTTTTTCTCTGACCCCATATGTCTGCCTCTCTCTTTTCTTTCTATCACGCTAACTCTACTCCCCCCTCTATGCTGCTTCCTCCCACTCTCTCTCCTCTCTCAATTGCTCTTTTTCTTTCTCTTTTTCCCTTCTCTATTCCTATAGCCATCTATCCCTCGCTCTCTCTCTCTCTCTATCTCTCTCTCCCCTTCCCTCACCCCTTGTCTCTCTGTCGTTCTCTTAGTGTCTCTCTTGCACTTTTTCCATCTCGGCACGGGGAAAGAGTAGATGATATGAACACCTGGCTTGGGAGAAAGATGGAAGAGGGTTAGGAAGAGTAGGAGGAGTAGAATAGGAGGAGTAGAATAAGGGAGCAGGAGGGATGGAGTGTGCCATGTGTACCCCGCCTCCTGGAACCTCCTCGAGGTCTTTCAGGGAAATAAAAAACAAAGTGTCTCCTTACGGCAGAGAAGGAGGAAAGGGAGCTAGGAGGAGAAGCCAGCAGGGCACCCAGGGTCTGGATCCCTAGCCCAGTTCAAATGGATTTCCTCTGTAACCAATCTCCTGCCAGAGAGAATAGGATACCTTAGGAATCTCCCATCATGCACTCAGGTTTCCATTCTGGAAGCTTCGCTACGGAGTCAGATGAAAGCCAATACTGTAGGTTAAACGCACATTATGATAGAGTCGTAAATATGTCCTGGGGTGGAAGAGAAATAGAATGGTAAAATCCAGTATTAAAGAAAAAAATTTAACATTGGAATAAGTTGTATGAAAATGATTTTACCCCTGGACTTCTAACAGAGTATATAGGGGCAGGTTCAACCTTTTGGCTGGTATTTGACTTCTGGAGGCTTTACATCAGCCACTCTTTTTTTACCTAAATCACTAGGAATTAATGTCAAAATATGGTCCCAAAAAGTACTGTATTGCCATTAATACCATAATATTGAAATTGTCTCTCAATGCCATGGAGGTATGAAATCGTCGTAAACAAACATCTCTTTCTGCACTTGCGGTTGCAGTGTAAAATGAAATAAAAAGCACTAGTGTTAGTTTTCCTATGTCCTGTGTCCTGACCATCCTCTCAGATAAAAATCACCCGACAACTGGGTCTAGTTACCTCTCTCTTATAGGAGGATCACTGGACACTAGAAGGTTGTGGGATCCCTGAGCCGGCAAGAAAAAAATTGCAATTCTGTACCTGAGCAAGACAGTTAACTTTAACTGCTCCCAAGGCACTCAGTGCTGCAGCGCAGTTTGAAGGGGTTGGTTTGGAGAAACGGAAGTCTATTTCGATTGGACCTTGTGTTTAATTGACGCTGTGGCAAATTTAATCTTTGTTCACAGTGTGCTGTCCAAAAGAAGCTGTCTCACGACTGGTCAACACATCGATTTTGTCATTCTTATAAAAGCGTGAGAGGTGACTTGAAGTGAAGCGTTGCTAACAGTCCTTGAATTGTCCATGAAGGCATCGTTCTTATTAAACCATGTCCCACCCAAGACGCCCGTAGGTGGGCAGTAATAGTGGAGCAGACTTGCAGCACAACAATCATGACCATATTTCCACAGTAGCGCACCGGCGCAGCCATGCATCTGGTCGCATCATATATACGTAGGTACGCGCACACACGCTAGTGCAGTCTGATGAATAATGAAGACAATGATAATGAAGACAATGATAATGAAGAAAATGATAATGATAATGGTGGCCAGGGGAACTAAGGCGCAGGCTTCTTCTTGCTGAGTTCTGTTCCCCCTTGAGTCTGGCACGCCACTGAATGTATGTATGTATTTGTCTTGTGTTTTGGGTCCTACTGCGGAACGCGGCGCTGTTTTTGCCGCTGGCCAGGATTGTTTTTGATTTAAATGCGGGTGTGTGCCTTCGTGAGGTGGGGGTGTAGGTAGGCACGCGTAAAAAAAGTAGGAGTTGAAATGATGCTAATATAAATGATTTAAACATGCATAATGTCTGCTAATATAGATGGTTTACAGATAGGTAATGTCTGCCAAATTGGTTGATGATCTAGATGGTTTATATATAGATAATGCCTGATAATATAGTTGATTTACAGATAGATAATGTCTGCTTATATTGATGGTTTACAGATAGATAATGCTGATTTTGCTGGTTTAACCCCCACCCACAACGTGTCACTTCATGGATAGCGCTTCAGAGAATGCCTTGGGTAGCATCAGGTTTCAAATGAACCTTCAGAATGTATTGTGACGAAATGCGCAGCCCATGAATTAGTGATCATCCAGGGATCTGAGTGACAGCAGAGATTATTACAGCTGATTCTTGGGTCAGAGTAGCTTTTCCCCGCTAACGGTTCTGGTTACGATTGGGGACAGGGAGGCTGATCCTGGTTCTGCACATCAGGAAATATCCACCCGGTAGTTAATGGTTGCAGGGATATTATTTCCATTAATTTCTCATCTGGGTTGTTTTGCCGGGTCAGGCTTCTAATATCCTCACATTGGATTGATTGATAGGGTACAGAGGTGTCTATTACAAGCTCTGTCGCTGCAATCTGCAATTAAGTACAGGGGTCTCCAGGGTTGAATGGTAATAAGGTATCCATAAGGAGAGTATGCGATCTGAGCTACATTACCACTATTAGCAGCATATTAGAGGGTATTAGAATGCCAGTTTCTCTGACCTTTGACGACAGTCATGCCTGCGTCCCAACTTGCACCCTTTTTCCCTCCTAGTGCACATCTTTTGACTTAGAAACAGGAACACTGTAGGGAATAGGTTGCCATTTGAGACTGCGGCCGTGAATCGGCAGCGGTGATTTGTGCCTCGCACTGTTCCTTTATTAACGTCACACTCGCATTGATTTTTCTGTCCCTTGTCCTTCTCTCCCTCTTGATCCCTCGGTCTGTCGCTCTCTCCCTCCCTCTCAATCCCTCTGTCTGTCTCTCTCTGCTCTCTCCCTCCCTCTCAATCCCTCTGTCTGTCTCTCTCTGTTCT
>JACXGJ010018124.1:0-10514 GCA_016801105.1 Esox niger
AGGAAAGAAGAGTCAGAATATGTGGAGAGGGTGGGGGAAGAGGAGAGAGGAAAGAAGAGTCAGAATATGTGGAGAGGGTGGGGGAAGAGGAGAGAGGAAAGAAGAGTCAGAATATGTGGAGAGGGTGGGGGAAGAGGAGAGAGGAAAGAAGAGTCAGAATATGTGGAGAGGGTGGGGGAAGAGGAGAGAGGAAAAAGCCAGAGCAAATGGAGGAAGGGAGGGAAGAGGAGACATGGATAGCCTAAATAGAGAATGTTTGTCCAGTTCTGTGTGAGAAGAAGATAATTACTATGTCTTAGTCAAAGCTACTGACTCCCCCTGTTGATTCTCAGTTGGTTCTCCAGCTCAATGTCTATCAAAGGGTTTACAGTACTGGAAAGAGTGAATGACTGGGAGCAACAAACACTGAGTCTGGTTAATGGTCATTTATTCTCGGTGAAGTGTGGGTGGCCAATCTCTAAGCTCTTTCCTTTGTGGTTTCACCTTAAGCACCCCATCTGCCTCCCATTCTCTCTTCCCTCCATCCCGAAGGAAGAAACAAAGGGATATAAGACAAGCAATGCCAAATGTTAAGAAAACATGCATTCTGAGACTAAATGATTGTCTAATGACTTATATCACTAAAGTAAAACTTGTTCAACTGTAAGCAAGTGCAGCAACTACGCCATCCAAAACGTGGATCTTGGGGAAAAAAGGGGGATGGTTACTGCAATAACAGAAGTACCGGGCTGGTTTACTGTTAGATTTCCATTTTGCAGGGGAAATTGGAAGTTATTTTGGTCCAGGAATAGGTGTGCTTGTCTGAAAAAAACGATGTTACGAAGGACGTAGGGTGACCCAGACATGTCTGAGCTTAACTTCCTCAGAGTGTTCATGCGCTCCGTGTGTGTGTCTATCGAGCTCTTCACCCTCCACTATCTTCCTCTCCCTACTCCCCTCGATTTTCCTCCTTCCTCCCCTCCCTCTCCCCTCTTTTTCCCTTCTCTCGCTCCCCCCACTACCACCCAGCTCCATCCATCCATCCCTCCCTCCCTCAACAACATGACCCTCCTTTCCCTGTCCATTTCCCCCTCCTCGGGCTCTGACCTGGTTAATCCCCCCTCAGCGATGCCTAACTCAGCAGGAGATATTGGCAATGTGTTCCTGAGAAGTGACACAAGGCTTATAATCCCACATGGTGCCCTCAGACTGACGTCCCCTATAACAGCATAGGAAGAACTGGAGAGCTGCACAGTACAGGGAAAACAGACGCAGTCCTGGAAAAAGACACTCTGCTGGGTCCCTGACACAACACTCTGGTTCTGCTGCCTCTCTGAATAACTGGGGAGCTATGTGTCAAGCTGTACACACATACAGTACCTGGATGTCATGTGGCTTTTGACAGTGTTTAATCTCTTCTACTGGATCAAAGGGCTATACAAGTGAGCCGGTACAATCATTTAAACTGCATATGACAAAAAAAGGTCTAAATACTGTCATAAACATGATATACAACATCTCAATTGATACATCTGCAATCTATTCAGCTTGAATCTATAATATAAGGTTGATATAGAGTATACAGTGCATGTTTGTATGTCGGTACTATATGGTATGCACATATGTTTGTACTGTACTGTATGTTTATTTTACTTAACCGTTTTTTAACCAGGAGTTGTATTTTCGAGGACAACCTGTCCAAGGTTGCATTTAAATGCAAGACAAGGCAGAACACAAGATAAATAAATGCATGCATGTATGTGTTTTTGTACTGCATGTATGTATGTATGTATGTATGTATGTATGTATGTATGCACTCTGTTGTGAAGATACCAAGCTCTACATCACATGGTTCTGGCTGTATGGAGTGAGTCATAGTTCCCCAGAGCTGGTCTCATTCAGTAGAGGTGTGTGGGTGTATCTTTGCCTCTCCTGACTTCTCTGACACCCAGATTTCCATCTCTTTCACTCTGTTGCCTCTCACTGTCTTTTCTCATGCTCTTTTCTAAGTCTCTCCTCTACCCTCTCTCTCCCCCCATTCAGAATCAACAGCAGAAAAATCTAAAAAAGCTCTCTGTAACTTCACTTCCAGGCAGCAGCTGCTCTCCCAGAACTCACGTAAAGCTGACTGTGGCTCTCACTGCATCTGAATCTAAAGTACTATTATTCCCTCACACCTACCGAGATTTTACTTGAAGGCTCTGTTCACATCTGCAGTCCCAAAATTGTATTCAGAACACCGTCACCTCAATCTCAGGCTACGTTTACGCCCTCTCACTGTAACGACTGTCTATGGGTATACATTACCCCTCGTCTTACATAATGAAAACCGTGATAGTTTGAGGTCAACATTAAGGGTCTCTTGCCACCGACTGGGCTGTGCGGCTAATGGCAGCATATTCGCTGTATGCTGATCTATTGACCTTGGTCCAAATCAGTGCCCTAAATAATGAATAGGGTGTCATAGCTTTTTGCCAGGCAGTCTGCGCGGGATTTTGTGTGAACAACCAACGACAACTCAATTACTACACTGTGTTGAGGTAATTAACTTACAACTCCCTCCTCCACACACAAACACTCACACACATACACGAGAACGAGTAGAGGAGCGCGCAAACACGCGCACACACGCCCACTCACAGGCATAACAACAGTCAGCCGCTCACACACGGAAATCACACGTTTTTATCTAGCCCATTCACTGTCAATCAATGTACCGATCCCGAGAGCAAAGGCTCTCTCTACATTGAGGGGCCATTGGAGAACCCACGTCGTGTGGGTATATCCATGCTCTCGTGGTCATTTTTACTAGATGGGAAAGTCAACCCACCATGGCATTGCGACTGCAAGTGGGTGGCCTACAGGTAGGGAAGAGGGTAACACACACACACACACACACACACACACACACTGCCCACTGCTTATACAGGAAGTGTACAAAACACTGACGTAAAACCACAGGTCCTGCAGTGTGTTTACATTGGAGTGTCTAGATACTGGGGCTTTTTATACTCCTACCTAAACGCGTGCACGAGCATGTGCTAGACGCAGCTATCAGCAACACATATTCATATCCCTGTACCCAGGGAGCACTAAAGACAGTACAATCACCATTAAAGTACTGCCCCATAGAACAAAGCCGTCTGCTCCTGTTGAGATGGTAAATAGCTAAGAGCTCTGTAGGGGTTGACAGGAAGAGAGAAATCCAGCTTTGGTGAAATCTCACAATCACATTCAAATGTATTCCAGCTCCAATCCTAATGTCAGAATTCCAAGACAATTATTGGGTACTGAATTATAGACAACTTATACCCTTATATCTGTTTCTGATTAAGTGCAAATGTAAATATCTAACACCACCGTCATCACATTCCACACTCTCTCCTCCTCTGACCCTCAGTTCTGTAACTCCATTCAGTTTTGATGTGGTTGTAATATGGCACATTTCAGTAGAACAACATCGACCAGAGAACCCTACGACACAGTGTCTGTCTGTCTGACTGCCTGTGTGTCTTGACCTCCTGATCGATCTGTGGAATTGTCAAACTGTCTGCTGCTATTTGCCTGCTTCAGTAGAAAACCTTGCTACTTTGGATGGTCGCGGGCGGTGAATCGAGAGGCCGCCCGCTGTCGCTAAAACTCTGTTTCCACGGCAACACCAAGCCTCAGTCAGTCTCCATGGTGACCAATAACAGCACCGTTATAGTGGGGAAGGGCTTCATAGAGCAGATGAATATAATGGACTAAAATGGCCGATTCAAGGGGGCTCTAGATGTGTGCCATGATAGGCCCTGGTCAACAGCAGCACACCTAGGATCAAAAACGCCCTTATTTGCTAAGTACATTACAATATGTTTATAGGTTTCATTATTGACTAGGTACATCAAGCATGGTCAGCATCTCCTATTAGTCTCAGCTCCATGGATAACAGCATGCCTTCAGAACCAGACCATGCTGCAGGGTTGCAGGGTAACTACCTACTAACTGTCATCTCGTGAAACCCAGGGTCTAATGTCAGAACCCCAAACCACATCTCCCATATACCAGCCAGTCTGTCATACGGGACAAGCAAAGGGCAAGCCTGAGAAACCAAACTCTGTGGAAACAAAATAAAAGTGATATGAGGAAAGAAAGGGTGAGATGATTCTTTAGGAATTAAGGAAGAGAGTCAGTGACCTGAAAATCTGTCCTTTGTCCCTACCATCAACAGGATTTGATCAAATGATGCCAGCAAAACAAAAGGACAACCTGGATTCTGTAATGTCGACCCTGCTGGCTATGTCTCCATCACTGTCACCCACGCAGTGTCCAAACACACATAACACCACACAAAGAACTGTATGTTTCTATCATACATATCTGCTATGGTGGGCAACACAAAATAAAGCCTTACATTAGCCAGAAATCTGTATTTAACAGAATAAACCAAGACATATAAAGGAAGAGACAGACAAGACGAGGAAATCATGGGAATGTCATTGAGAGAGAGAGACAGAAAGAGAAAGATAGAGAGACCCTTTAACAAAACTAGTCAACAAGTCTGACATTACGGCAAAGGGTCTGGCCCCCAAAGGGCAACATTTTGACAGCTGGAGTTGAATAAAAAGAATGCAAACATCAAATATTGGCAGTGTGAGGTTGAAGGTCAGAGATTGAAAGCTATCAACCATTTCAGCTGAATACTTAGCCAGCATAAAAGACTGTAAAAACCGAAAAACCTTAACCAAATACAAAATGTATGATCATTCTATGGGGATTGAAACAGGAAAAAGAGAAAAAAAACATGGTTGGGCAGAGAGGATAGACTATGTAAGCTCTATGGGTCCAGATAGACAGAAGGTGAAAAACCCATTCTAATCAACTGCCCCAAATATACAGCTCTGGAAAAAATAGAGACCACTTCAAATTTTTCTTAAATCAGCATATCTACAAGTATGGCAGCCATTCCATTCCAGTGACTGTTAAATTTCAACAAAGCTACACCTCATTTTACTTAATGCGTTACTGATTAGGTGATTATCTGAACCAAATCTAATTTAATGAGGAAAAGTATAAAAACCACTGCTGTGGTCATCAATATCCTCTTGGAAAAGGACCAGCTGCATGGCAAAATGAGTGCAAGTATTACCTCAAAGGTAATTTGAATAAAAAAATCACTATTCAGCATGACAAAAGAGTTGAAAAGAAAAGATTTGAAAAAAGAAAAAAAAGAAGGGTTCAATTCAGATTTTACTGGCAAAGGGATACAGTGAGCATCAGGTTGCTTCCATCCAAAAATTCTCAAAGACGGCAGATCATAACAACAATGTCAAGCAACAGACATCGGGACAACAAAACTACAGACTGGCAGAGGGCGAAAACGACCACTGACCGAGATGACCGAATGTCACTCAACAACCGCAGGATGGCATCAAGTGACCTACTAAAACAACGACAAACAGCAACTGGGGTGAAATGCACAGCGAGGATGTTTCTAAACAGACACCTAGGAGCAGGGTTAAAGTTGTGCAAAGCTGGAAAAAAAAGCCCTTCATCAATGAGAAGCAAAGAAGAGCAAGGCTGAAGTTTGACTAAGGATTGGACCATAGAGGAATGGAGTAAGGTCATCTTTTCGGCTTTGCTCAACACCCGGTCATCTAATAGTTAGATGGAAACCTGGAGAGTCCTACAAGCCACAGTGTCTCACACCCACTGTGAAATCTGGTGGAGAATCGGTAATGATCTGGGGATGCAAGGCTGTAATCGGGCTGATTTGTCTTTTTGAAGGACACATGAATCAAGCCAAGTTTATCCAAGGTTATCCTGGAAGAACACCTGCTTCCTTCTGCTCTGACAATATTTCCCAACTCTGAGAATAGTTTTTTCCAGCAGGACAATGCTCCATGCCAGACAGCCAGGTCAATCAATGTGTGGATGGAGGACCAGGGACACCGACAGGAGTCCCAGGGCCCGGGACATCACTGAACGTTTAGGACTCAAACCAAGGGCCAAAATGTTTTATAAATAGCAGTGATGTTACTGTTCATAAAACAGGTCTTAAATGTTTATATAGTTTAATGTTTTAGCTAAGTAGTTCTTAATACCAAGATTGACTGACTAATAAATTATTATATTTAAGCAAACCAAATGGGCCCCACGAGGCTTGGGCCCAGGACAACGTTACCGGTTGTACCCCCCTGTCAGCTTCACTGTGGAGGACCATTAGATCAAGACCATGGCCAGCCCAATCTCCAGACCTGAACCCCATTGAAAACCTCTGGAATTTGATGAAGAGGAAGATGGATAGTCACAAGCAATCAAACAATGCCAAGCTACTTGAATTTTTGTGCCAGGAGTAAGATAAAGTCAGCAATGTGACAGACTGGCAGAGAGCATGCCAAGATGCATGAAAGCTGTGATAAATCATCATGGTTATTCCATCAAATATTTATTTCTAAATCCTTTTAAGTTAAAAAATTTGTATTTTGTTGTTGAAAATGAATATGAATTGGTTTTCTTTACATTATTTGATGTCTGAAAACAATGTATATTTTTTGGTTATTTTGACCCCCCCAAAAAATTCTCAAAATTCTCTAAATGACAATATTTCTATTTGGAATATGTGAGTAATGTTGTTAGTAGCTTATATAATAAAACAAGAGACAATGAGAAAAAGTAGGAGTGAGAAGGAAAAACGACATTCCAAGGAAGACAAGAATCCCAGTAACCATTAGGAGGCCAAAGTACCGGTCTCCTATCCACACATACTGTGACAGATGTTAACACCCACTAGCAGACAGGTGAAATGACCACATCAAACCACAGAAAAACGGGCCAACCAATCCACACACACCCTTGTACGCAAACGTTCACAGACACACACAGGAACACAGGAACACAGACACACACCTGTCTGTATTTATCAGGATTCAGCTGTGAGCCTATAAAATGTTCCAACATAAATAATGGTCAATTTGAGTGTCTTGTTTCTCTGAAAATCCAATCATATGGTGAAAACGACAGCTGGTCTTTGTTCTCAAGTCAGAAATTAGATACAAGGTGATTAGAGACAGCAAAAGTACTCAAGGGAATCTCTTCTCAGCAGGTCAACACAATAGCTGGGTTCCATCGCTCCAGCTGGAAGTTTCTGACCCTCTCCATGCTTCTCATCACCAGGTCATGGCTATCAGCACATTCCAGCCCGCTAGCAGTATCAACCTCTGCTTGGTATCATCTTACTCTTCCCTTGCAGACATATTTTGCCTAAAGTAGCACTCAGCCTACTGCTGCTCTTAAACCCGGTCAGCTCTTTTCTCACCACTGGGTCATGTCAGATTATCTCTTCCTTTCAGCAACAAGCTCCTCTTTACCTCTGCTTTATAACAGCACTGTTTTAACACAAGAGCAGTTAATAGACTGGCTATAAGCAAGGGGTCTCCTGTGGAGTCACAATACCTTTCTGTTTCAATCTGTATTCTGGAAACATTCAATAAGCACACACGTGCAACATACACACAGACACATACCACTTTCTCTCTGATCCAGGGTTCTGCAGCCTTAATGTTTATTTTCATTTCCAGGGCTTTCCCAGTATGCATTGTCAGCACTGACTATATATAGGAAGCAAACTGTAGCTGCCAGGATAGACACACTTATTTTCTTTCCCAAGGATTTTTCCTTCCATACCTTCAGAAGTGCTCCATTATGCTCCTAAGATGAAAACAGGAGAAAGACAATTCCATTTGTGTGTGTTTCTGTGTGCATCTAGTTGTGCCTGTGTGTTTTCTGATGAAAACAAGGGAAAGGCACATAAACACATGGCTGTGGTCAGCCACCATAGAATACAGAGAACACTGCACCCTGCCTCTGTTTAAAGTAACAAGGCCCTCTCCTCAGCTCGTCCTGCCCTGTCTCTGTTTAAAGTAACACTACCCTCTCCTCTGCTCATCCAGCTCTGTCTCTGTTTAAAGTAACAAAGCCCTCTCCTCAGCTCGTCCTGCCCTGTCCACGTTTAAAAGAACACTGTCGTCTCTTCTCCTCCAGTCTTTCTATTAATCCTTTTATTTCTTCTTAAAGAGAGGAATCCCATCTAAGCCAGTGGTTTAATCCATCTAATCTAATAACTACTATATTGTGTTTGGGCTGAGGTACTTTACCATGGCCTTTCAGATGAGGGAGGCACAGCTTCTGCAGCGTGGTTAAACCACATGGAATATTACTGCTCAAATGGTGAGGAGGCCCAAAATAGAGTAGAATGGATACAAGCTTCTTCTGGATAATTTCATAGAGACAGAGGGCCTCTGGGTTTCATCACAATAGTCAGGTTGTGATGCGGATGGGGGTTGTACAGTCATGTAATCAGGAAAAAGTAATGTAAACTCAGTTTACCACCTTTACCCATGATGCACCTGGCATTTGTTTCAGTGTATTCATTCTATTTTGTGAGGGAAGAGTTTGACCCCTGGTGGGTTGGGGTCTTTCTTTCTGGCTCTCTATCTACAGAAATGAATCATGTTGAAATCTTGTGGTTTGAATTGAAGATGGCAGTCTATAAGCACTCTCAAGGATCTGGAAATATTCTGTACAGAGGAATATTGGCATAAAGGTTTTGTATGGAGGAATATTTATCTGGTGTACACTAGCCCTATAACCCATTAATTAATTAATTAATAAGAGAGTAAATGAATAAATACTAACCTACAACAACCGTGTGAAAATGTATATTTGACATTGAAAATAAGATATGGTACTTAATATGATCAAAGCTAGCAGGGTAGTCTAGTGGCCAAGAGAGTTGGGCCAGAAAACGAAAGGCAAGCTGAACAATCTGTCTGCCTGTCCTTAAGCAATGCAGTATAGCCAAATTGTTCCCAGGTTGTTGTTGAATTTGATTATTGGACTGAGACCTGGATGTACAGTTGCGTGAACAAAATATATATGAAAAGGCATTCAAGACATACTTGGATCGTCCTTTTTTTTTATTGGCAAGGGACACCAGAGTGTGTAACTTTATTAGGATCTGCAGTTTGTTCCATAGCTAAGGCACAAATGAACTGAAGGCAGTCCTACCCAACTCTGTGGAGACTGCTGGAATCCCTAATGTATTCCACATCTGTGATCTGGTTTTGAAATGTGTTAGTCTAGTGGAAACTAAAGAGGAAGTATTCGGAGGTAATTCTTTTTTAATTGTTTTGTAAATTAACAGAATAGCATGTTACTCTCACCTCATTGAAAGAGATGCCCAACCCACATGTTGATATAGTACACAGTAATGAGTATTGTAACTACCACCCATGATAAACCTGGTGTGCACAATGGTAAATAGCATCCATTGGATTTAATGTGGCTGCCGAAGCATGCATGTAGATAATATCGCCATGATCTAAGACAGACCATAATCTGAGGAAATAGGAAAATGTTCTTAATAATGTGCCAAGCTATGTTTCAGTGGTAACACTTCCAGCCCCATAAACATATGGGGCTGCAAACAGGGGACCAGGGTTCAATACCCATCTCCACCCTTCCTTTCAGTTTCTCCCACTAATTCCTACTGTTAGTAAAAGCCATAAAAAAACTATACAAAACCTTAGAAATTCTTTTTAGTCATACCTAACTGGAAGAACAAATAATAACACATACATTTCTTTACTGTTCATTTTTGTTCTCTTTTAACAATTCTATCTTCCCTTGGAGCATCAACAACTTTGAGAATGATGAATAATAAACAGATGACTGATTAAAGTTCTACAGTTCTAAGAGAATGGAGAATAATAAACAGATGACTGATTAAAGTTCTACAGTTCTAAGGGAATGGAGAATAATAAAGAGATGACTGATGAAAGTTCTACAGTTCTAAGAGAATGGAGAATAATGAATAGATTATTGATTAAAGTTCTACAGTTCTAACGGAATGGAGAATATAAACAGATGACTGATTAAAGTTCTACAGTTCTAAGGGAATGGAGAATAATAAACAGATGACTGATTAAAGTTCTACAGTTCTAAGGGAATTGAGAATAATAAACAGATGATTGATTAAAGTTCTACAGTTCTAAGGGAACGGAGAATAATAAACAGATGATTGATTAAAGTTCTACAGTTCTGCCATTTGGAGCAGTTCTAAGGGGACCAGGAGAGAGGATACACATAAACATCAGAGCTTAATGTTAGGTGTTAGTTATATTGAGTGAAAGAACCAGTATATTGGGTAATCTTAATACATGTCAGGACGTGCGGAAGACTGGAGAGATGGAGCGGACTGCGGAGTTGGTAAGTTTATATATTTTAATGTGTCTGACATAGTTCTGAGTAGAAACAATAACACACAAAGACAATGGGAGCAGAGGGAACATATATGCTGAGGGGAATGACTAAATGATGATCAGGTGCGCTAAACGGGACAACAGGTGCAATGAGTTGATGAGATGGGGCGATGGTGTCAGAAGGTCGGTGACGTCGAACGCCGAAGCCCGCCTCCGGCAGGGGGAGGATGGGCAGTAGATGGCGTGGTCGTCACAGTACCCCCCCCCTGACGCGCGGCTCCAGCCGTGCGATGA
>JACXGJ010018125.1:0-10512 GCA_016801105.1 Esox niger
ACACACACACACACACACACACACACATACTAAACACACACCCTTCCAGACATGTTTATGTGCGCGTACACATTGTCCCACTACACACACCAACCTGGAGAGATGAGTGATCTTCCATAGCCCGAGGTGATAATACCTCTGTCACTCTAATATACGGCCTTTTCTTGTGGAAAATTCCGGTAGAAAGGCAAGATACAGGCAAGAACCTGTTGAACGGGCTGATTTTACAGCTTCATCGTCAGTCATCAATCATGAGTAGGAAACCAGTTCAAACTAGAATAAGACAACAGTTTGTGTGTGTGTGTGTGTGTGTCCATGAAGATCCATCTAGGTGTTTGTGTGTAGTGGAAGGAAGGAAGGGGCTGTTCTGACATCAGTATTATTGTTTAACTCATTGTTTCTGGTGGCAGAAGGGTCGTGCTGTAAGCCGGCTGCTGGAGAGCTTCGCAGCTGATGAAGGATTTCGACTAGATGAGGAGAGCAGCTTCTCGGAGGGGGAGGAGGAAGACATACGGCATGTACTACACACACACACAACTCCAGGTGAGATCACACACACTCACACACACATATACATGCATTCACACACCACAGATTCACAGGGTACACATTCACAGTGTCACTGTGTAATGCTACGTGTCTGTCTTCCATGTCCTCCCTGTGTCTCTGCAGCGCTGCTCAACTGCGTGCTGAGCCAGGAGATGCTGGTGGACGGCCTGAAGGTTCTGATCTCTAAGGAAGATGAACTGCTGTATGCTGCCCGGCTACACACTCTGGACCTGCCTGACATGTAGGTCACTGAGCCTAACCCTGACCTGTAGGTCACTGAACCTAACCCTGACCTGTAGGTCACTGAGCCTAACCCTGACCTGTAGGTCACTGAGCCTAACCCTGACCTGTAGGTCACTGAGCCTAACTTCTACCCTGACCTGTAGGTCACTGACTATAACCCTAACCCTGACCTGTAGGTCAATGAGCCTAACCCTGACCCTGACCTGTAGGTCAATGAGCCTAACCCTGACCCTGACCTGTAGGTCACTGAGCCTAACTTCTACCCTGACCTTCAGGTCACTGACTATAACCCTGACCCTGACCTGTAGGTCAATGAGCCTAACTTTAACCCTGACCTGTAGGTCACTGAGCTTAACTCTAACCCTGACATGTAGGTCACTGAGCTTAGCTCAAACCCTGACATGTAGGTCACTGAGCCTAACTCTAAGGCTGACCTGTAGGTCACTGAGCTTAGCTCAAACCCTGGCGTGTAGGTCACTGACAGGCCACCCAAATAGGTGCATAGATTGTTGCCATGGGAATTGATATTGATTACATCCAATCTCTGTCTAGATTCAGCGTAGTGATCGAGGGGGAGAGAGGAAACCGGCCCAGGATATACTCTCTGGAACAGCTCCTGCAGGAGGCAGTGCTGGACGTGCGGCCGCAGACGGAGGCCGTGTTAACCCCAGGGACACGCGTGTGTGCCTACTGGAGCGAGCGCTCCCGCTGCTTATACCCTGGATATGTTCAGAGAGGGGGTCCGGGTGAGGAGGAGAAGGAGGCCAGTGTCATGGTGGAATTTGATGATGGAGACAGAGGGAGGATCTCTCTTCCCAACATACGTCTGCTGCCACCGGGATACCAAATACACTGTAAGTACACTCGCACTCGCACACGCACAAGCACAAGCACACACACACACACACAGTAGAACTAGCGAGGGGAAAGAATGTGCTTCAGGAGGGTTTAGGTCAGGATAGAAAAGTTCAGCGGGAGCCCACAAACTAATTTGTATGTCGAAATGTATTCGCTCTGTTAATGCCAAGTCATTCTGCTTTTTTTGCACACATTTTTCAACGGAGAAGTTTGCTCAATGACCTAATGACTGCAGTTACTTTTGCAGGCGTCTGATTTACCTGTGAGAGTCGCTGGAGCCAGGGATGTCTCTAGGCTTATTTTAGGAGAGCTTTATTATAGGGGGTCATATTTTTTAACCACAAATTAATGACATGTTAGCCAACATTTGTATGTCACAAAAAAATTTACTCTCCTGCCTACCTCTCCCCTATCTCCTATCCTTTCTCTGTCTCTATTGTTCTTAGGTGCGGAACCATCTCCAGCCTTGCTATCACCTGGACGCCGTGGTTGCAGAAGCTCCATACAGGACAGTAGAGATAAACCAACAGAGAGACCAACCAATGGGGAGGCAGCAGGGAGGAGCCAGGAAAGGAGACCAGGTACTAGGTCCCAATCAGTCACTAACGTGTCACTATAGCCCCAAGACAAAATACAGGCTCATCGGCAAATTTAGTAGACAGACCAGCTTTCCCAACTCGTGTGTAAACCCCCGTATTTCCTGTACCTGGAACCAATTACACCATAAGGTTTCAACTGTCACTAAACTTAAAGGATAATTTAACTATTTTACAACTTGATGTAAGTATTGTAATAATGATAATGTTTACAAACAGTAGCTAACTTTAGCCACTGCAAGCTAAAATTCAAAGGGAAATAACATCAATAGCTAAATGAGGTTCAGGGAAATAAATTATTTTCATTCAATCAAACCACAAAGACTGCATTCATTTAATCTCCCATTCTCCCCCCTGTCCATGGAATTCCCATCAAACTGTCAAGCATCACCTGTGTTCTGTCACTGTCATCAGAATACCCTCTAGTCACACAGCATTCTCAAAAGTCAATGCACCCTAAATGTGACACATTGTGAGACATTATTAACGGTTACAACCCTGTTTTCACTGACATGCCTGGTTTAATATGAAGGTTATGTAGGTACATTTTGTCAATAATTTTTTTCTTCTTGCCCTTCGTTCTCCCTTCTTCCAGTTGGACGACCGAAGAAGGTCAAGCCAGGAACCAATAGTTCCTCCACAACGGCGTCAGACAGAGTAACCGGGGGTAACCCATCCTCTTTGAGCTGGCCAGCCAAAAGACTTCCAGCGGACTTCTTCCTGTTCAATGGGACATCTCGTAAAACCCACAGAGTGGGTCGCCAGGGAGAACCTGGAGCATTCCACCGTCCTACCACCCACCCCCATGCCCATCCTGCGCCCCTGAAAGGCATCTTCAGTTCCCCCTTTGAGGTCGACTCTTTCAGTAGCATCGCCAATGGTTATACAGGCGCCTTTGGAAACCACAGGCCTGTTACCACGGTTATGCCCCTGGGTCTCAGGGAATCGGTCACCATGACAACGGCACCCTCAAACAGGAAGTCAAGCGACAGGGACAGGAAGCACTTTCTAGTGAAGCTGGACCATGAGGGGGTTACCTCGCCCAAAACTAAGAACGGGAAAGCTCTACTGCGTCTGGCTGGTGGTAGGGGACACAAGGGCCTCTCGGCAGGGCCTGGTGGTGCCCCCCTGAGGTACATCCACCCGGCCCTGGTGGTGAAGGGCAGAAAGAAAGGAGGAGAAAGAGGAGAGGGGGCAGGGTCCAGATCTGAGCTGCCCCTGAAAGGGGCTTCTGCAGTTAGAAAGGGGCTCACCTCATCTGGTTTAGGGGGACTTGGGGGAGAGTTTGGGGCTATGGACTACCCCAGTGACTGCCCCAGCTCCTATTCTGAACTGGATGAGGATGATGATGAGGATGATGGAGATGAAGACGTAGATCGAAGGAGAGCAGCAGCGGCAGGCGCAGGACGTTTCCTTTCCCGGCTTTCTGTCTGCTCTTCGTCTTCCTCTTCTTCCTCTTCTTCCGGCTCCCTCTCTTCTTCCTCCCTCTGTTCTTCTGACAACGACTCATCCTACTCATCAGACGAAGAGGAGTCTTCATCAATGCTCCTCCGCCGAGCCCTGCTTCAGCAGCAGAAACAGAAACACAGACAAAGTGTGACCTCTAACCCCTTAACCCCTGACCCCTCGGCTAACCCCAACCCTAGTCCCGTCTCCTCCGCTTCCCCACTTGACTACGTTTCTAAGCCAACCATGTCTCTTACTGGTGGGTCAAGGGTCAGAGGAGGTGACAGAGGAGAGGACCGGAAGGAATACATATCAAAGGGCAGATCCAATAGTAACGGCAGTGGATCCAAAATCCAAACCAAGACCAGAGATGGACCCTGCTCCATTACGCACACTCCAACCCCCAACCCACACACTCCAAACCCCAACCCACACACTCCAACCCCCAACACACACACTCCGAATACCAACGCACAGGCAGCGCCCTCCCAGCCCAAACCTACCAGGGACCGCCCTGCAGCCAAGAGGCAGAGGATGTCTTCACCGGACCCCCATGCCAACATGGCCTCCCTCCTGCCGGGTCGCCAGCTGTGGAGGTGGTCTGGAAATCCTACTCAGGTGAGAAGACGCCCACAAAGCAGAGCCATCATGTCATGAGCCACAATGGTTCACATACACTGTTTTAACATACATTTAGAGTGGAAGAATCATAGACATCAGCCATCTAAACTATGTATTTAGGTTACATTCAGCCGTCACTGACTTTGGATTCCACATTGGAACTTCACTGGCCTGTAGTCCTTCTAGTTCTCGTCTCTGGGATATTAAAGGGCATTTAAAAAAAACTATTAAATTGTTCCACTAATAACAATTCAATTTCAGTTCATAACCACTCAAAAATCACCCCAAAGAGGTTCTTCAAAGGTTCTTTGAAGAACAGGAAACTGTAGAATGACATACATTAGAATGACGGCCTCCTCCCCTGCCCCACAGAGACGTGGTCTGAAGGGAAAGGCCCGGAAGCTGTTCTACAAAGCTATTGTGCGTGGTGGTGAGACGGTGCGTGTTGGGGACTGTGCGGTGTTCCTGTCACCCGGAAGGCCCCAGCTTCCCTACGTGGGACGCGTGGAGAGCCTCTGGGAGTCATGGTCTTCCAGCATGGTGGTCAGGGTCAAGTGGTTCTACCATCCTGAGGAGACCCGCCTGGGAAAGAGGCATCGTGATGGAAAGGTAGACGCGTCATTTTTTTCATCAAGCTCTCAGTTGACTTTGGGACCTTTCCCCATTGAGATTAAAGAAGGGTCTGTGTTTGTTTTGATTTGCCAATCAACTCGTGTCAAACATCTCCCCTCCCCCTTACCCAGCATGCACTGTACCAGTCAAGCCACGAGGATGAGAACGATGTCCAGACCATCTCCCATCGCTGTCAGGTGGTCAGCCGTGCTGATTACGAGCACCTGATTCGTCGACCGAAGCCGGGTGGTGGAGCTCAGGACCTGTTCTACTTGGCTGGCACCTATGATCCAACCACAGGCCAGCTGGTCAGCGCTGAGGGAGTTGCCATTGTCCCATAGCAACAACCATGGAGAGCGATCAAAATGAAGCCTTAAGAATGGCCACCTCACCTCTCGTCGACAACGACAGCTACTGGCGCTGGTGTCAGTAAAACACGGTTCTGTCTGGAAACGAGGCATTACTTGGTCAGAATCTAGTTCCTGCTAGATCTAGGTCTTGGTTCTGGGTCCTATTTGGGTGTGGACAATCCCAAACCCCAACAGGGAGAGAAGCACTTTGGACCACAATGGATTCCATTATCAGAACTGGGGCTATCTGATAGGATCTGGAATAAACAACTAGTTTCAGGATTTTAGTGACCTGAAACAATCAGACAGTGTCCCCTCTCCAAGAGGTGTTCTACTGTCTGTCATATGAGGACACTCAGGCAGTCTGTCAGAGAGATAGAGACTCCTGTAACTGTCCTCCTTAGTCTATGTTTTAGGTGAGAATGTGCCACACTAGTTTGATGATAAAATGTGACAGCAGGATTGAGAAATCCCAATAGGACCAAAAACACTGAAGTGTGTGTGCGTGCGTACGTGCTTGCATGCGTGCGTGTGTGTGTGTGCGTGTGTGTTTGTGAGAGAGAGCATGTTTGTGTACTGAGTGGTTGTAATGGATGCATTTGGTACTTGAAGAGCTCAGAGTAAATAGTGCTTTAGGGTTGGTCTAGTCTGGACCTCACCACGAAAAACCCTTGATGTCTTTTAACACTCGGAAAGTAAACCTACTAAGCGTAAATCTATGAATATAAATTAATATATTGATTGATTTACTAACGGCTTCTTCTCTAGACTAAAAGAAAAGACAAAAAGGAATGATTATTTCTCCAGTCAAGCCATACACTTCAATACCTCTGTCATGTCCTTCTATTCAGGTGCATAGATGTACATCTCTGTTTTACAGAATTGTGTATGAAGACATTGTAAACTGTACATAGTATACATATATAATATACATGAAGAGAGAATTATATTCCCCTTTGTTGCTTTTAAAGTTGTGTTATTTTTTCAAAGACTGTTGACTTTTATGTTTTAGATTTATTGGCTTTGGGAGGAGGTGGTTTTAGACTTCCTCTCTTCCCAAACTTTTGGGCAGTCTTTTCTGGAGATGGGGTCCCATCTCTGAAAAAACGTAAAAGCTGTAAATACATGAAAGCGGACAGGCCCATTTTGGGGTTAAGATTGGATTTGGTGATGGGATGTAGGGGATGTTTTTATAAGAAAAGTAGAAAAGGCTTTTTGTGTCCATATCATCATTGGTCTGTTTTTGTATATTTTTCTCATGTCTATAATTATGTGCTTACTCTTCTGTCGGGGTTTCGAATCTCTATTGCTATTGCATTGTAATTTTTAGAAATACTGTAAAGAAACTGAGTTTCTTCCATTTGCTGATCCTTTAAGATCTAAACTAGAGTTCTAGTTGTGCTATATCTATATTATATTCCTAGAGAAGATCTATGTAGGTATTTATCTGGCCTCAAAAAGAAAAATAACCAAAGCGCCTCTATGTTTACGCTTCATCACATTAGAATGCAATATGAAGAAATATAAAAATATTCAATCAAATCAGAATTCCGGGATCCCTGCAATCGTTTTGAAATAAGACACCTGTGTTCCCTCACACTTGTTGGCATAAAACACGGTTTAGCTCTCAACATCATGTTACCATGGGAGCCTTTGAAAACGTCACAGCAGCTGTGGCACATGACAACCACATGACATGACAGTGAAGGACAATCAGAGCCAATCAAAAGAGAGGGATGTTGAAAAGAAGAGGATCAAATCAAAATTGTGTGTAACCGTGTCACTTTTTTTTCTTGCTTTGCCAAAAATGTCTCTTGCTGTTTTCATGTTTATTTTACCATTGTCTTTTTCCTGACTGTTATGCAAACCTGTGATGCTGTCTTGGGTTTTTCACAAGGAGAAAATGTTTGCCTTTTTGTTTATGACATACATCAACGGACAGTTTTAACATTGTTACTGTTACACTGCGAAGCAAACGCTTTCAAAGAAATCTAATGTGAACATCCATATTATGTTACTTTTTGTAAATCTTTAAACAATTTTTTAAAAGCTGTATTTTCTTAAAGAAACACTGGATTCAGTTCTAAACATCACATTGGGGAAAGTGACATAATCTTTCCAAAACCTGTTTTTATGACCCACTGGAAACGACTTACTTTTTAGGGTTGATATATACTTTGTGACATGTCTCGGTCATTGTTGGAAAAATATTTCCACTGTGTAAAAAAACAAACAAAAAACAAGCGTTATTTATCTTAATTTTATTGCCTTTGTGTTGCGTTTCATTAAACAAAGTATCAAAAGGATATAAGTAAAATGTTTTTGTGTGGAT
Source organism: Esox niger (assembly GCA_016801105.1). NCBI lineage: Eukaryota > Metazoa > Chordata > Actinopteri > Esociformes > Esocidae > Esox > Esox niger. The sequence continues at coordinate 7,608 of JACXGJ010018125.1, forward strand.
AAAAAGTACCTGGATTTGTGTAGAAGTAAAAAAAAAATCCAATCCACTGTCAGATGCATTAAGAGGCATGGGAAATTAGAGAAAAATATGGGAAATGCAAACATAAAACTTTATATGGTTGAGTGAAGGATAAACGGTAGAATATGATTTTTCTGGGGTTGATGTGTAGTGCAGTGTCTTTGGAAAGTATTCAGAAACCACTTTCCACACAATTTGTTGTGTTTTGGACTATATATTTTGTGCCAATTGATTGAATAAGGAAAACTTAATATTGCACATGTACATTACTATTCAGGCCCTTGACACTCCCAACAATCCAAATTGAATTCAGATCCATCCTGTGATCATCTTTGTGATGTCCGTAGATTTCATAAATGTTGGAGTCCACCTGTGGCAAATGTAATTAATTGGATCTGATTTAGAAAGGCACAGCCTTGTGTACATACAGTTTCACCGTTCACAGTGCATGTCAGGACAAATACCAAGACATGAAATCCAATGAACTCTCCGCAGACTTGAAAGAACTGTGTAGAGGCATAGATTCGGGGAAGGTTGAAAAATAATTGTTAAGCAGTGACAGTTTCCACCAGGACAATGGGCTCTATCACTGTGAAATTATATTGGAAACATAAAAACTCTACCTAGAGCTGGCTGTCCAGCCAAACCAAGTAATTAAGCAGGAAAGACTTTGGTCAGGAATGTGACCAAGAACCGAATGACCACTTTAACAGAGCTGAGAGAACCTGCCAGAACCTGCCAGAAGGACAACAATATCTGTAGCACTCCATCAATCTGGCCTTTGGAGTTGCTAGACAGAAGTTTCTCCTGAGTAAAAGGCATATGGCATGCTGTCTGAAGGATTCTGAGAGCGTAAGGAAAAAGATTATAAGGTCTGACCTAAATCTGACCCAAATAACTAGTCTATTATAAATAAAGTCTATACCACAACAAAACATGGATATGGTGAAGGAGTTGGAATACTTTCAGAAGGCCTTTAATTTAGGACATCTCAATCAGTCAAATCCACTTATAGATAAAAAAAACAAGCCAGCACTTGTCTCTTCCCTACTGATTTTACTGATCATTTCTAAATTCAAGAAACATGCTACAAGTGGGGAGATTGGTCATTCTAAGATCTAATGCACTAACGCTTTGTTGGTCTGAATAATAGTTTCTGCTAATATATGAAATGTAAGATATTGTGGTCTACTGGCAGACCTTCCGTAAGCAGTACAGGGCTAGGTGTTTAGAAGAACGGAACAGATACATTCAAAGTACAATGCACCCACATCACATTAGCTATGCAGGAACACATTCATTTCAAAGCACTCTGATTTCATTATATATCGGACACACATTCAAATGTTTATGTTTTTGGCCTTAGTATTAGAGTTAAGGTGAAAGCTATTTAGTTTTAAGAGATAGGATACGGTTATGTTTAAGCATAAAAGTTTGGTTATTAAGGTTAAGTTTAGGGTTAGAGCTAGAGTTTGGATAAGTCAAAATGTATTGTATAAAATCATTCAACTTTGGTGTGTGTATAGCCCATACCCTGTAGAAAGTTTCTTGAACAAAGGTAAGTGTAGATTTTAGAATTTGATTCTTCCAGTGATACATTCCTACATTTACAGTGTATTATAACAGTATTCTTGCCTACATGGATTAGTGTCATACCCTGGCCTCATGTTACTTTAGTCAGGTCATGGTAACTTATACAACCTGGTTGTTACAGGACTTCAACAGTGATCTATTGGCCTCTTTGTTATCTGTCGCAATGTTTTAGATCGGAATTTGGAAAATGTAAGATGATCTTAGACTTGTGCATGATAGTGACTTTTAAACCGTACGGTGTTCAAATTCAAAATGGAGGCTGTGCTGTCTCCCCTGTGGCATTTTGTATTGGTCCAAACTGGAAAAGTAGATTGTGTTAATGGTCCTTGTCTGTCAGGGTGGTTGTCTGTGTGGTTCTTCTGTCGCTGCAGGTGGGTGAGTGGGCAGGTCACCTCGTTATGGTGGAGACACATATATAAAGCTGTGTGCCTGTCTGTCTGAACACACACACAGACACACACTCCCTCAGATTCACCTACCCACAGGTACACATAGAGGACAGATGTGCTGCTTACTTATAATATCTCTACTATACCCCCCCCTCAACCAACCAACCAACGCCTTGAAAACACAAACATTAAGAGCTCTCTTTGACTGCTTATCTGCACGTTTGCATTAAGCTTATCTGGTTGACATTGTTAAACTACTTTACCCATCATGCCGAGGGAGATATGGTTACAATGGGAGGCCGGGGCGGAGCCAGGGATGACCTTAGGGTTAATGGGAGAAGTGCTTTCAGATACAAAGAGAGAAACACTATTCAAAACCTTTGCTGTGTGTGTTGGGTGTGACATACAGACAGGGGTTGAGGGGTCAGGAGTGTGTTGGAGGGGGTCAAAGTGGATTGGAGAGGGGAGGGATGGGGGCAAACAGACACACCTCTCAGAGGTGTGTGAGGTTAGTGGGACTCCAAGGACGTCCATCAACTGGTCAATGACTGACAAACAATGACTGACAAACAACCTGGCTCCCTGTGTGTGTGTTTGGGTGTGTGTGTGTGTGTGTGTGTGTGTGAGTGTGTGTGTGAGTGTGTGTGTGTGTGTGTGTGTGTGTGTGTGTGTGTGTGAGAGAGAGAGAGTGCTAAGTCATTCAAGAAAAAAAAGGAAAAAAGAGTGGATACATAGGAGAGAGGAAATGGAGGAGAAATGACAGTAAGCACTTTGAGAAGAGGATGTGGTTTCCAAAAGGAATTGTTCAGAGATAGCTTGTGTGTGTGTGTGTGTGTGTGTGTGTGTGTGTGTGTGTGTGTGTGTGTGTGTGTGTGTGTGTGTGTGTGTGTGTGTGTGTGTGTGTG
>JACXGJ010018126.1:0-10510 GCA_016801105.1 Esox niger
CACACACACACACACACACACACACACACACCGGGACATGATACATCACGACACCACATCAGGATTTGTGACCGTGAACTCTGTTCTGTTCCCTCCCTCTCATTCTTCCTTTCCTTACCAGGCTTCTCGGACTCAAAGGAAAGCTGCTACGTTTGGGAAGCGTTCCAACTCCATGCGGAGGAACCCAAAAGCAGAGGTGACCAAACAAGGCTGGCTATACAAACAGGTAAATCAGCTGTATTGATGTATTTAGAATGATTTAGGTCAAATACCCCGTAATTGTACATTGTTTTTACTCAGACTCTTACTTTGTTTTGGTCAAGTATGTCTCAGACTCTTACTTTGTTTTGGTCCAGTATGTCTCAGACTCTTACTTTGTTTTGGTCAAGTATGTCTCAGACTCTTACTTTGTTTTGGTCCAGTATGTCTCAGACTCTTACTTTGTTTTGGTCCAGTATGTCTCAGACTTATTTTGGTCTTGCACATCATTTATGTTAGGTATTTGTCATGATTTGTAGTTCATAACATAGTAATCTTCACGGTTTTGTTCTAGATGCTGCATTTTCTTGTCAGCATTTGGAAAAATCTTTGAACCACTTTCCACTATTGTGTTATGCCACCTCCCTGTCCCTCCCAGTAGATGAGTCAAACCCATCTCATTTGTGGGTCTGATGCTCTCCTCTGTCCCTCTGTCGCTCCTTTGTAGGCCAGCAGTGGGGTGAAACAGTGGAACAAGCGATGGTTCGTCTTGACTGACAGATGCCTCTTCTACTACAGAGGTATGACAATCATCCACACACCTGGGGTTGAAATGACATCTTATTTTTAGTCAAATTTGCGGTCTGTATCCATGTTTTATCTGCACTTTATTTGAACCAAGATGTCCCACAGTGACCACAGCCTCAGGCTCACTCTAATCTGTGGAATTGTATGGTTGTAGCCACATTTGAAACTGGAACGCTTTGTTGGAATCAAATACATTGTCCCTCATATGCTTCATTTGACAATGTTTCGACGAACGGTGAAGTATACAGTATATGTATTCCTTCTGTCTGCAGGTTGAAGTAAATAACAAAGGTGTACACTAGAAAATAATGCAGCAGACGATAATACATTATACACAGTGATATGAATTGCAATAAGATATGACTATCGTCAACGACCGGTTCTACCAGATTCACTTCTCCAGAAAACGTGACGATGGTGCTGGAGTCACGCAGTCATGGTTGAACTACGAGTACAGCAGAGAGCACCTCCATTGAAGGCGGACCTGGTGGATGTGCTTTTTCCTACGCTCACCACCTGGGGGCAGCCCGTCAGGAAGTCCGGGACCCAGTAAGGGAGGTGGTCAGTCGCAGGGCCGGGCTTTAGCGATGCGCTTGGTTAGAATGATATCGTTGAGCGCTGAGCCGTTCTCATTCAGGTGTTCCTCTTGTCCGGGCTGGAGAGGGCAGTGTGGAGTGCAGCGGAGATTGAGTGGCCTGTAAATCAGCAGGATGGGGATTATTATGTGAGTGATGCCCTGTTAAAGTGTCTCATGGAAACAGATGTGGGTCCTCCTGGGTGTTAGTCATCTGGGCAGGCCGCCTCGGCATTCATGGTGAAGTCAGCGTGAAGCAGGTTGAAGATGTACCTGAGGAAACCTTCCATCTGGTTCGCACGTGTTGCCGGTCCTCACCCTGGATTCCCTGGAAGTGGTTGTCTGTCTTACCCATATTAGCGATGGAGGATCACATAGTCGTACAGGACAGCTGGTGCACTGAAGCATGACTCGTTGTAGCGTAGAAGGCTTTTAGCTCATCTGACTGGGTTTAAGTCGTCGGTCATCTGGTTGTCCCTTTGTGGTCCAGGAGGGTTAACAAGCCAAACTACATGCAACGACCATCAGAGACGCCTTGATGACATTCTGCCTGTTTTATGGCTTGTGGGACATGATACCTCCTTCGCGTTGTTGTGCTAACATGGCCTGTCGCATTTAAAATGGTTGTATCTTGTATATTCAGTGTCATGTCAGCATGTAGCTCCTCTGGGGGCTCGGATGCTAGCTTGCAATGCCAGGGATATGGTTTTGAATGGGGAGCAGTCCCCTTTGAAAAAAATGGACTCATATCGTAAGTCTCTCTGATTAAGAGCGTCGGCTATGATGACTTAAACGTCAAATGTAATGTAAATGTTGGTTCTGTTGGCTGAGGAAGACGGTGTGTTTAGCGTAAGTCACCATGTTGTCAGGACTGTGGACGTTGTTCAAAGTGCTTAAAGACCACACAGAGGCCCTTCTCATAATCTGCTCTCCACTCTCCTTAAGGCCTCAAAGCCACGGTCGATGTGGTGAATAAACAATGTGGCATTTAGATATTTTGCAGGGCTTGAAATGTCTTTATATTCGATGTTTATTTTTAGCTGTGTGGATTTATGTGTGTCATTGTTTTGTGAGGAGATAAAACAAAGACAGGAATACGTTGGGCAATGTCAACAGTTATACCAACTATACATGTGCACACATGAACTGACAGGCACAAACACACAGCAGAATCGGGGAGGCTGTCTCTGCCTGCTTGTTGATCGTCCCCCCGTCTCCACTCCTTCCAATATGTTACCTACCTGGGTGAACGGTGACTTGCAAGATGAGGAAGATGAAAGGAGATGATAAGGAGATTATGATATTAACATAATTTAGTCTCGCCTTTTCTCGCTCCCCCTTTCTGTTTGCTTTCCAAGTCCCGGAAGGATACAGATGTGTTTCATCGTCTTGTCTGCTTGGTGTGTCTCAGAACCCCAATGTATTACTCAAGAAAAACCCTCTCTACTGTAGAACAGAATACAAACACTCATATTGTAGAGCAGAATACAAAACACTCATATTGTAGAGCAGAATACAAAACACTCATATTGTAATAATTTACATTATAACTTTTAGAACAGATACAAAGCATTCCTATTTTTGCTTTTAACGCTTAATTAAATGCTTTTTATGGGAATTGAACCCATTCATACTCTTACTATTATGACTGAATACAAAAAAACTCCCTTTCCTACTGTTATGACTGGATGTAAAACACTCCCTTTCCTACTGTTATGACTGAATAAGAAATACTCCCTTTCCTACTGTTATGATTGGATTGAAAACACTCCCTTTCCTACTGTTATGACAGAATAAAAACACTCCCTTTCCTGCTGTTATGACTGGAGACAAAACGCTCCCTTCCCTACTGTTATTACTGAATACAAGACACTCCTTCGCCTACCTTTATGACTGAATACAAAACAGTCCTTATCCTACTGTTATGACTGAATACAAACCACTCCTACTGTTATGAATTAATACAAACCATTCCTTCTACTGTTATGAATAAATACAAACCACTCATTCTACTGTTATGAATTAATACAAACCATTCCTTCTACTGTTATGAATAAATACAAACCACTCATTCTACTGTTATGAATTAGTAAAAACCACTCCTTCTACTGTTATGATTGAATACAACACATTTCTTTTCCGTTTTAAGAGACCTCAAAACATAAACTTTTTACTAATCGAATACAAAACACTCCTTCTGTTATGGCTGTTATAAAACAATAAACATTGTTATTATGACAGCAGAATGTGAGGAACACAGCACAAGAGCTTCTTAACAAGTTAGCTTGATAGCACCCACAAACCAGCAAGTAAAACATTCGCTCTTATGTCGCTGGGTATGTCCAACCTGGCTATGCAAATTAGAATGTGCACCCGGTCACATGGTAAATTAATGGTTAAAATAAAAATTCAAAAGAATACAAAACACTCCTAGAATTTCAAAACATCTGCATAGCCAGGTAAGAATGGGAACCTAAGAGACAATTGCGCGCCCAGCGAAGCGCCTCGAGGTGATGTTGGGATTGCTCCTGTCATAATATCAGATTTCATACTGACTGTATAATCGTCAGGTTACTCACTCAGTTCTGATGTGTTGCATGCCAGTGCTGGTCTCACTAGCATGCCTGAGCAACAGATCCAGGTCCACCTGTTTCCTTCCGTGCGGGGATTGGCACTGCCTATGGGTTTTGCTATCAGTAATTACGGTGATGTTATTGCTTGTATACATGATCATGTGATGGCGGTGAGTTACCCCAGAGGAGCAGAACCTAAAGCCAAGACTTGAATGAGTATTGTTGTGCTTTTTGTGCTTCAATAATAATACGCGCCATTTATAGCATACAGGTTTGGGTGTAGGCAAGCCACTTGGCTGTGATACAGAGCTAATTCATGCTAGTCGTTGGTAGCGCGCCACCTCTTCAACAACATGTTTCTGTAGCACTCAGTTTTGTATCTATAGAATCTATTACTCTATCAATACATATTCATTAGTTTATCAATACATGTCTATACAGTAATTGTATACAAGGACACGTGCCATTATATTTTTACCAGTGATATGAAAGTCAAGATGAATGATTTATTTTCATTTTTATTGCCATACAGGTTTTCCAACTCCAACTGTAGTTTGTATTTTAGTTCACTATAATTTTCTTTGCACATGTGTTCCTGAGGCAATAAGCGTACAGTATGTGAGGGTTTGGTTTATTTGTATTTAATGCCCTTTGGAAGTACATGAACATTAGAACATACTGGTCAGGTTAAAGTAGTAGCTGATCTTATGTGTTTAATGACTGTGCTTTTTCACATAACCTGTCCTAGTCAAAAGTGAGTGGTTGCCTACACCAGGCCTATTCTTATCAGCACAAATTCCACAGGGTCAAGGTAACTGTTTTTCAATAGCTTGTGTCAACGAATCCAGGTTTGGAGAGAAAGAGCCAGAGAGAGAGAGAAAGCAAAAGGGAAACCGAGTTATTTTTACAGCTCCCCTTAGCAACCCCTTAAGTCCATTCTGTCTTTGCGTTTTTTAAAGACCCCGAACCACTAAATCTGTCAAAGCTTCATTATATCTGAGAACACACTCAGCCACTCTTTAGGCTGATGTTGTCTGTTCCAAACCTGATGTGGACCAGCAGGAGTTTCCCTATTAGACATGGTAACATTTGTCTCCTCTTGGAGAAAGGTGGCTGGAACGTTTGAAACTGGAGCGAAGGCACAACCCAAACAAACTGTTTAATGATGGCCGAGGTCTTAGCCGAGAGCTGGGGAGTAGTAGTGGAATCTGTCGCATGAGCCGTGATAAGACGCTTCCTGCTTAATCACACCCGCACACACACACACACACACACGGGTGAACTCTGACCCCTCTGCCTGTGAGCGGGATGTCTCTACAAGGGTGTGGAGAATGACCTGTTTCCATTGTTTGTGTTCAGCAGTAAATCTCCCTAAACATGCTCTTGGCGATGCCACCCTAGAATTAAATGTGAAAGGTGTGTTATGTGGTTTCTCGTCCTGTAACAGTACAGGAAATGATAACAATTGCTTGGTGACAGTTTTCATTACATGGAACTGGTAGTATTGCAAAACACCCAGCTCAATTCCCAATCTGTACAGGCACTTGCAAATCTTACCCTAATTAGGATGATCTCAAAGAAACTCAAAGAAATAAAATGAGAACAAATCGAAGAAGTCAGAAAACGGCCCCACAAGAATTGCAGCGTAGCAGCCTCTTAAAATCCTTCATATTTATATGTTACGGTTGTTCTGTGATTCAATCGCTCACTGCAAAGCCACTGTACATTTTCCAAATTCACATTCAGCAATATTCACAAACTGTCCCTTGAGCGCTATATTATTTTTTTTATCCATCTTTCCTTTCATTTCCTTTCTTTTACTTTCCCCCTTTTCCTCCTCTGGTCACAGGAATCCTCTGTCTGGATTCCACACACGTCTGACGCCCTTTTAAACTGCCCCCTCAGTCCCAGCTGTGTCGTGGAAAAGGGAGACAAAAGTATACAGACAGACATGAGGGCAGTGAGAGGAGAATGTGTGACTTTGCAATTTACTGCCTCGATCACCATGCCAGCAAGAAGAGAGGGTCCAGAAATGGGCAGAAAGAGGCTGGGGTCTTTTGTTGTTGCAACATTGAGGGCGATATTGTCAGAGCGTTCCAGCTGTCCTGGCCGGGGGACGTGGCACAGTCTTAGAGTTGTTCTGGACATGTAGATTAGGAGTATGTGTTTTTCTGTGTGGCCTTCTTTTAAATGCTCAGACTGGTATTTAAAGCTGCAGCCCCCCAGCTTAGGGTCCACGTTCATTTGGTTATAGCTAGACTAGATACCACCCCATCTCCAAAGTCCCTGCAGACCTCCAGCCAGTCGACAGTCTGATGTTGTGTCTACAATCAGGGACCTCACTAATTATACGGTCAATGTCATCTCCCGCACACAGAAGAGCAGTCTGTGAAGTGGAGAATGTGTCCGTTATGTGACCATCAACTTACGAGGGGTTGAGCTGCTGCTGTTTGGAGCTGCTGATTGGCTGCTGATCCACACTCTGTCTTTACACTGACTGGTGTGTGTGACACGCACGCTCAGGCTCACGATATATATACTTACTCTCTGTTGAGCCCAAAAAAGATTTTAAGCTTTTTACAATTACAATATCCTGCTTAAATATTTCCGGTGTCTGTATGTGAGCACAGATGTGGGTGCAGGGTGCACCTCCTTCCCACCACGAGGCCTCCCATCACCTCCAACGCAGAGCAGCACCTCACTAGCAGCTTCTGCCTTCTTTTTAGAGCGCCGTGAACATGACTCACACACCAGCGTATCAGTATCGCCAGTGTACACTGAAACCAGAGGCTGTTCTGGCATAAGATAACAGGCTTTGCTCCATGTAAAGGTTAAATAAGCAGCCCACCACCACAATAAATCCCACAGACACCGCACTTCACTGATAATCTGTCAAATCCTGGACATCAAATGAGCGCCGGGCAAGGTGACCTGGAAAGCTCCATAACAGCGACCCAAAAATGAGAATGAAAAATGTGCATGCAAATCCCAACACTTGCGTTAGTGGCAAAGAGCTTTGATGCTAGGGCGGCATTTGCTGCTTATAGGGAAAAAATGTCGGCGTGCTGACATTGCCTCTGTAGAGGACAATGTAAATGAGCTAAGCATCATCTCTGTTGTGTGGAGGGGAGGTCGGAAAGGGCTGCCTTGTCCTTTCACTCTCTAGCAACTCCTTGTGTTGAAATGGGCCGCTGCTAGCTCAGTCACGGTTATGTGCCGGGATATGTGCTCTACCCTCCGCGTATATATGTGGACAATCATGTGCACATTGTACAAATAGGACAAATACATTGTAATCCTAGACAAATATTTCTAGTTTCATCGACTGACCCAGTGTTCCTCTGCTCAGTCACCTTGAAGGTTGATGCGATTGTACCAAGCCTTTAGAATATCAATCGATCAAATGTATTTTATAAAGCCCTTTTCACATCCGCAATTATCACAACATACCTAGCCCAAAATCCCAAGGAGCAAGCAACAGCAGGACTTGATTAACAGTGGCTAGGGACAAGGCCATGGGAAGGTCTGAATCTAGGAAGAAACCCGAAGAGGAGCTGGACGCTGAGGGGTGTCTAGCCCACCTGTTTTATTTGACCTTTTTTACCATCCTAAAAGAGAGGGCCAAGTATGGGCTAGAGAGTTCATTCCCACTGAATGAGCTTCCGGGCCGGTTTAGGGTGACTGAAGTAAGCCAGTGACTGAAAGGAATTTGACAGAGCACAGTAGGTCCCAGTGGAGATGAAAGCCCCCCAGGCAAAGACAGCAAGGATGGTTGGTAAATCCAATGGCTTGCTGTTCACTTTCACATCTCCAGACTACACTTCATCAGAGAATCAACTGATGAGAGGAGTCATTAATAGATACTTACAGGTGGCAACTTAGTTGGACGTCTTGCACATTCATCAGCAGATCCCTCCACAATGATGAAGCTTCATTAGAATTAGCCATTTGTTTTGCAGTTATAGGTACAGTGAGGTCTGTGTCTTGTGACCATAGCATACATGTTGGTGTGTTTAGCAGGACCTATTCAAAGAAATAAGATTGGCAATTTTTCATTGGAAGGTGAACCTTGGGTTGTTTGCATAGCAGTAAATATTGACATTGCCAAAAAGTGGTCTCAAAACTGAACCTTGTTGAACACCGAAGGGTACCTTAGATTTTTCAGGGGAAGGTTTCTAAAGAACTTTTGTAAAGGAGTGGGGGTCATTGGGCTTCTCATGTGAATACAGAAATCTGCTAAAATTTGACCTCTCCCTGACAAGGCCTAATAAGAATTCTGGGACCTCAGTGTGGAAAGCTCTAATATGGCCCAGGGCCATGTGAATAGCACATTCAAGCTATTCTTTTAAAGGGAGAGGATATTGATCCGTGGTGAGACTGGTATGGTACACCCTTCTGAAGGATTACAGATGATCGAAGAGCAGCAAAAGGCCTTATTCTAAAACTATGAGGGTTGCAGACCGTCTCTTACCTTTTGTCGATGGGCTTTAGTGTTGATGAGAGAGCGTCAGTCAGGAGTCAGACTTCCATGAAACCAGCCAGAATGAGACATGTTGTTTGACAGCGGAAGCCTGTCACTATAGATGGCATGCCTTCAAAAGGTGTGCGATTTCAAAGGTGTGTGTGTGTGTGTGTGTGTGTGTGTGTGTCACGTGTTTCAACATCACGACTCTTTTACAAACTCTCTACCCAGGCTTGTTGGACTCTGTATGGTCAACTAGAATAAAAAGGATTCTTTTATTTATTTGTGACCTATTTAAGCTGTGAGATTGACCTTTTTCAATAATGGGGTTAGCACGTGGTTTGTTGTTATGTCTTTCCATGAATGACTGCTTGAGAGGCTTTGCCTGGAAAACAAAACACGGGAAGGTTTGCATTGAGTGCGAATCTGGGAGAGAGAGAGAGAGCGAGAGAGAGAGTGAGCGAGAGAGAGAGAGAGCGGAGGAGGAAGGAGAGGTGTGGCGGCTTACCTGACTGTGTTGTAAAACATCTGCCCTCTGATTGGTGCAGAGAGGGCAGGTGCAGTTGGTAGGGTACTGGATTCCGAAAACACTGAGTCACATAGGCTGATCGCTACCTCAAACACAAACACACACATATACACACACGCAGAGCACACCACAGAGAGTACTGTATGATTGCACACACACAACCCCCATGGTTAGCCCTCCCTCCTCACTCTCTCTCTCTCTCTCTCTCTCGCTCTTTCTCTCTCTCAAAAACACACTCGCTCTGTAACCGAGGAAGACGCTTGTTCCTGCGCAATACAGCTCTGCTCAGAGAACGAGAGAAGAGCTGAGTGCGAGAGCCAGGAAAATAGATTGAGAGAGAGGGAGAGGAGGGCAGTATCTCCAGGACTTCCTGCCAGACTCATCTCCAGACCCTCACATTTCAATCATTTTCTCCATTATTTAATCAGCACAAGTGCTTCTCCCACTCCTTCGTTTTCCTCAGCTCTGTTTTTTTATCATCTGTTTCTGCGGAAGGGGGTTTACGTGAGTCTGTGTGAGAGTGCATTCGTTCACCATCACTTTCCACTGGACTGATGGACCAAAATGGAACTATATTGCTGGTTCATGCGACAGCGGGACGAGGGTCAGTTGTTCCAGGCACGCTCTATGCCCGCGCTCACTGAGACCACTAGTGAAGAAGAGAGACTCTGATAGCTGACTGACTGTGTTCACTATTCACTCCTCTTTCCTTGCTGCAGGTGTGGACCTGTCTCTTTACAGTACATCCGGTTATTTCTCTTTTGATGTACAAAGCTTGTGATTTGTTTTTGTTTTGTAAATTGTATGCCCAATCTTTATTTTCCATCTGCCCCCCCCCTTTACCCATCTAGATGAGAAAGAGGAAGGAGTGCTGGGAAGTCTACCACTGCTCAGCTTTCGGATCGGAGGAGTGCAGACATCAGATAACATCAGCCGCAAGCACGCCTTTAAGGTCAGAACCCTCTGGAATGATGTATGATGAGTAGATGATTGAGCAGGTTCTTTCTTTGCTTGTTTGTTGGATTCATTTTGTCACCAAGGCGTGGGTGACAACATGACCTTGGCCATGCAGAAAATCAAATGATTTTGCAAAAGTTTACAATTTCTTGTTTAGAATAGCTTTATCTGTGGGATATTAGCAATAAGCTCCAGGTTGGCGGGGCAGTGAGGTGACGGTCAGTGAGGTGACGGTCAGTGAGGTGACGGTCAGTGAGGTGACGGGCAGTGAGGTGACGGGCAGTGAGGTGACGGACAGTGAGGTGACGGTCAGTGAGGTGACGGACAGTGAGGTGACGGACAGTGAGGTGACGGACAGTGAGGTGACAGGGGATTGAAACAGTCGAATGACAACAGTGTGTTACTGTCAGTCTGGAGCAGCAGTGAAATTAATACTCAGGATGGGGGGGTGATGGTTTTGTTGAGGTCCAGCTGTAGAAGGGGCACGGGTGATGTCACTGATACTGCACATTGAGAAGGAACATTGTGAACAATTGGGGCAGTGTACACACTGTATATTTACTGTGTGTGTGTGTGTGTGTGTGTGTGTGTGTGTGTGTGTGTGTGTGTGTGTGAGACAGAGAGAGAGA
>JACXGJ010018127.1:0-10511 GCA_016801105.1 Esox niger
GTAGAGGGAGACAGGGGGGACAGGGGGAGGTAGAGGGAGACAGGGGGGACAGGGGGAGGTAGAGGGAGACAGATGGATACAGGGGGAAGGAGGAGAGGATGTGCTTTTTATTGTGACTAGAACCATTGTGCTCCTCCTCTTCTGCAGAACTAAACGTTGTCTTTCTACGGGATGTCCTCCCCACCCAGTCTTAGTCACTCTTCCTGTCCTTCTTCAGTGACCCCCAACACTGTGCTGTCTCCTCAAGCCAACTGGCTGAGCACTCTGCATGTATCTCATTTGGGCTGTCCATGTTCTCAAGTCAGTCTCTCTCCACAGTCATACATAGTTTATGTGGATGAACAAAAAGACTGATCAGTCAGAACACCGGAAATGTAAAACTTCTAGTGTTTTTGAAGTTTCAAAAGGCTTCGAAAGGGAATTTTTTTCTACTTGGAATTTTTAAACGTCATGTTTTTCCTTTCAAACCATGGATCCACCTTGACAAAAATGCATTCATTATAATCCACAAAATAATTCACATTTCTTATTCCTGCAAGGACTATTCTCAAATCCCAATCCCAGTGAAAGCCGACCAGCACTAGACCTCCAGTGAGACCATAGTAAAAGCAGATTGTCTCTGATGTTTAGCTGGGAGGGAGACAATAAAGGATGGATGGAAAGAGGTAATGAGTACTTTCACGTTCTTCTTGCTTCTGCAAATTCATTTCATCCTCCCCATATATGCTGTACAAACTGGTTTATCAAAGAGAACAGACAGACCGCATGCTTGACCCATCCACCCATATATAAACACATTCGCCCGGGGGTCTAAATCCTTGTATATACCTAAGGACAAAAATAGGATAGCACATATTGCAGCACGAACTGCAAGAACCCGCCTTCAGCATTCATAAAAGACAATGAAAAACAACATTTTATGCACCCTGAAGAAGGGCCTGCACCCGAAACGTTCGTGTGGCAAAACATTTTTCAACGTTCATTTACCGGAATGCTATGCTCGTCTTTCCCAGAGATGATACTGGTGATGTACGAGGACGGTCTAGAGAGGGAACGGCGTCAGTCCACTCACCTACAGCTTCTTCCACCACCATCAGGGTCTTGGTTGTGGTCTTGGTGTTCATCATCATGGCTACAAGGATCTCTCCGTTGACGGATGTACAGGCCTCATCTGGCTCGATGCACTGGAACAAGAGAAACATGCTACCATTTTTACGTTTTACTTATTTTTCATCTGGCTGTTAGTGGTTTGTTATTTGAATCACATAAATGAATAGTGTCTGACCAATCAATAGATTCAACCTTTGTACATGTAACGGAGACAAAGCGCACTTTTTGATCTTTGGCTATACCTATCATTTATGGGATATTTCCCCTAGTCCAAACAAATATCCCTTGGTCTGATCTATAGCCTACCTAGAATGTAAACACTTATCTGCTGTGCTGGTGTGACTCTGCTTGGTGTCCCTGCTTGACTTCTCACAGGACATAATAATGTCCTTCTCCGATCACCAAATAGTGGCTGGGGGAGCGCTGAGCAGAAATAGCTGCTTAGAGAAGAGTGCACTTTCATAACTTGATTGACTGACAAGTGTGGGCTTCCATGCAACAGAGAGGAAGAGACAGACAAAAAGGAAAAGACAGACTAATACAGCAAGGCGAAAGAAGGAAAGATGACATTGAAACTGATGTCTTGTTTTGGTTCTACAGCTGGTTACTTAGGAAACCAGAAATAGATGTATGCTTCCTGCTCGGGTTTAGAATGGATGAAGTCTGCTGGGCGCTGTGGTAAGCCTGTCTCTGTGCCAAGTCTGCGAACTTGAGCAAAGACCTTCTGTACAACGGGCCTGCCCAGTCACACTGTAAACACAACCTTAACATACGCCGAGTGCTGCGCAAATTACCATCAAATGAATGAATCACCGCATGGACCACAAAAGCAGGTCATGCCAGTGGAGTCTGGGTTTCTGAAAGCATGGATCTGAAAGAGGCAGCTGCTACAGAATGCACCACTGGCAGTGCACGGCTTTAATCGGTCAGTGGCCCAGCCAAACCCAGGGATGACCTCTACAACACTTCAATTTGCACCTCATATCTGTCGCCTCCTCTTTACTCAACACGTAGTGCCAATCTCAGAAAACAGTATTACTAGTATCAGTGTAACTTCCAAGTTTCTCTCTTCCATATTGTTGCGGAAATTGGCAGTAAAAAGACAGTGTACAATCAATGTGGACATACCATAGGCAGACCCTGGTTGTTGGTTGGTCTCTTGGAGCAAAGGGACATCTCACAGTGCAGGAAGAGCAACGACTCATTGAAGTGTGAGTTGAAGGTAAAGCTGAATCTCTTCCTGTCCGTCTGGGTGTCTCTCTGAGGGTAGTACCTGACCGTTTCGTCTGTAGGGCAGATGTTCTCGATCAGGGTATATGCCGAGGGGATGTTGGTGTTGGAGTCCACAGAAATGAAGCAGGACTGGATCATGAAGCCCAGATCTGGGTCCACTTTCAAAGCTTCAATCTGAAGCACAGAAAGAAAGAGATTTTTTTTCATTAATGTCATATACTTTTTCAGGGAACATAATGATATTTATTGTTGTTCCAGTCTGTCATGTGTAAACAATTTGCAAATATAAAGTCTTTAAAGGGTTAAATTATTTTATTGCTGAGCGCTCTAATGCTTGTGGGCAAATAGTTGACAAATGTTCTTTTAAATTGCAGCATTACAAAATGTGACCAAAATTGCATTGTGAAAACCTTTATCATGGCTTTTTGAGCAAAATTTGTAATAGGTTGCACCAATACAGCCTTCAAAAATGAGCTTTTTTCCTTTCACAATTTGGTCAAATGTTAATCATTCTTGTCTTGATCCAACTCTTTACTTCTATCTTTTAGGGATGGGCAGATTGATAACAAAGTACAGTATGGTTGAAACATTGTTATGTTATGGGGATTCTTCTTGGCATCAGGGCCGGAATGGTTTGTGAAGAGTTCAAAATGGATGCAGCAAAGTACAGACAAATCCTGGAAGAAAATATGAATTCTGCAAGAGACCTGTGATTCAATAGAAGATTCATCTTTATCAAGATTGCAGGACAATGATCGCAAACACAGCCAAAGCCACACTTGAGTATAAAACAAAATGACGTGGAGTGGCCTAGACACATTTTTTTACGGGTGAACATACTGTGTTGGTGCCACCAACTGAAAGACTCTATGACACCAGTGTAAATTGCTAGTCTGGAGCCCTGAACTGTCAACAAAGTTATGTGAAAAACACCATATTGCCAAACATTTGTACACTCCATCATTCCTAGAGCTTAGTTTCTTTTAAAACAGCGAACAAACTAAAAAGGACGACTATCAGAGTGGTATCAGGTCCAACAATCACACATCCTGAAGTGGTTTTCAGTCCCTTGAAATATTTTAAGAGGATCTTTCCGTCGACAGACCAAAGGCATTTCCATGACATACTACCCCTCTGCTGTTTTCCTCTCATGTGCTTGACTTCTGGCTTTGCCAATGCCATGCCAAAGAAGTCAAAAAACATGTTCAGTCAAAATCTCAGGCAAGCACTTAAGTGCACAAACACACATGCAAAGGCACACATTTTTGTTTTTCCATCCTTGTGGGAACCAGAAAAAAACTGAAATCTCTGTTCCTTCTCCCTCAAAGAATAGTTCCAAAGCTTGGCAAGGACTAGTATACTAGTACTACAGCAATTTCCACGCCTTCAGTTTGGCCCACAGTGTCAGGGACAGGGGCAGGGCAGGCCTCACCCCACATTGGGAGAGGGCCAGAGACCCCATGGATACACACACAGGGCTCTTTGTGACCTGCTGTTGCTGGGTCTCTGAGGCTACACTGTCAGGGCAGCCGTCCAACTCAGATACCAGCATAAATCAACACATCAAAGATCCGGACTTCTCTGGAAATTACTTTGCTGTTCCATTAGCCAGGTGCATTCGGGACTTGTCAGACAGAATAAACAGAGGTGAAAGTCTCTGGGGAGAATGGAGTATTCGAAATGCTTTGTGTGCCAGGGGAACAGGAGACAGAGGGAAAGACAGAGATACTGGCTTAGGAGTAGCCAACAGCAGAAGGAGATATGGTATGTTAGCTTCATATTCTTCCAACCCAGACCAAATATAAACCGTCTCAGTGGAAGCTAAAACACTAAAAGGTGACAATGGGCCAAAGCTCAAGACCAGACACCATGAACACAAAGAACAGTCCCTGGTGTTTTACAGGCCTCGTACCGAGAAGGGCAGAGACACACTCAAGAACACACACTCACACACACACACACAGACACACACACACACACAAATCGCTCCAAGAATGTCAGAGCCTTTCGACACTAGACTACTAACTTTCACCTGAGTGTGTCACACACAGATACAGATGGCATGTATCGGCAACAATTACAGGCGTTCACTGCTCCGTTGATCTCAATGAAGACCCGTCCATTAACCTTACATGAAGACCATTAAGTCCATGAACCTCTACTGAGACTGTTTATTTACCTCAACAAAGACCTGTTTATTTTGGGAAACCAAGTGGGCGGCCTGAGGGAGCTGTGAAAGGAAGAGTTGGTTGTTGAACAGCTCCATGTTGAACACCACGTCAGTTCGGAACAGTTCTTTTAACCCTGGAATGTCCAGATACGGTACTGATGATCCTGCTCTTCTTCGGGTGTCCTGCTTTGTCATGTAGGTGCAGTTGAACTGCTGGAAAGAGCAGAGAGAATACAGCCAATCAAAACAGTGGATGGGAGAAGTGTGCATGGGTAAGAGTATGAATGTAGAGATACAGAAACAGGAAGGAAGTTGAAAGAGAAAACAAATGACTGATTTCCCAAAAATGCTCTGGTCAGAAAAGGTTCTAGACATTGGTAGGGAGTAGACCATAATTGTTGGAAACTTAACTTGCTTAAAACCCAGTTATTTCTTTATTAGCAATGAGGGACTCTGGGAGTTGGAGTTTTCACCTGCATGTGCACATCTGGCCAGGATTCAGATGGCGGTACTAATAAGTGATTATCAGTGGCCTGTTCCTGACTCCCAACCCCAAGACAGCCCTGTCATGCAATGCTATTCTCTTTATTCCCTTTTCCTTCCACCTTAACCACAACTAATTCCCTTGGGTATATAACACATGGATATTAGTGCCAGGAAAAAAACAGTGAGATAGAGGACTCATCAGAAAGGTGGACCTGTATTCTGTCCCTGAGAGAGTGTCATGTGAAAACTACAGCATATATTAACTTAATGGATGTGTTACCAGAATGGAGGAGCTGTGATCAGGCCCAGTGGTGCGATCCAGGAAAGCAGCCCTCTCCAGCACCTCGGTGTCCCCAGGGAAGGTCACGTCTCCGGGCTCCAGATCCTCATAATCCGGAGGACCACCACTCCCATCCTTCGGCTCAGCTTGACTTATCAGGATCTGGATGTCAACCACGAGGGAGTTGAACAGATCATTCAGCTCAGTTCAGATAAAGTTTGTAGTGCATAAATTGGGCCCTGGTCAAAAAGTGTGCACTGTAAAAACAACAGCTATGGTGTTGTTTGGGAAGCAACCAAATTGTCCTGGTTCTCTTCGACTTATTGGAAGATGTACGTCAACCACACAGGGGAGATCATCACAGAGCACAGGGCAGATCCTGTCAAAAAAGTTACAGCCCTAATTCCCAGCAATGGGCGCCATGCATTTGTTGTACTGGTGTCTCAAATGGCACCCTAGTCGCTATGAAATACAGTGCCTTCTTCAAGGCTCTGGTAAAAGCAGTGCACTATTCAAGGATTGGTGTGCCGTTTGGGACACGCTCCCAGTGACTGACGCAAAGCTCTCTTCCACTGGTTATCTTCATGTGAACGGTGTTACATTATTCAAGGACTCAGGACAGCAGTGACACGGCTGAATCTGAATCTGGCTGCCAAAACATCTACAAAAGATGAGTCGGAATTCAAACGTGGGAACGTCCAGAGATGAACAGTTTGGAGCTGTCTCCGGCAGTACCGTGTGAAGCACATTTCTCCTTTTCTTCACATGGAAGGAATTCTGGAAGCTGTGTGTACTTTACATGTTTACAGGGTCAGAGGTGAGTCAGGGCTGGAGGACACCGGGTAAATGTGGTGAATTGTTGGCAGTACACTCTGTTCATTCCTACTGATGGCTTATGGCCAGTCAGTGTACAGGTACATATAGTGTAAGGACAAAGGCCCTTAGGGAAAAAGGCCATTTAAAACTACCGTAAGTAATTCTACTGTAAGAAATTCAAATGCACGATGGGAGGATGAGACAAACGAAGACCGTACAAGGACATGGGGCATTTTCTTATTGAGAAAGAGCAAAATAAAGATGGATTGCTTTGCCCTTAAATGTTCAATGTTTTCTCTGCATCCAAAACAATAGAAAAAAACTGAGACTTTGGCTGTGTGCCCAGCTATCCCCATCTGCATTTGGACACAACTATGTTGTAACTTGTACTAAGGTTTCTCATAAATTATCTCAAAAGATCTGCGAGGAAGATATTCAGAGCTTTGCAATCCATGTTTAATTATCAACTTGTCTCAGAAAGAGCTCTGCTGGTAATTTTGAAGGCCTTAACACTTCCATTGTGATTTAGTTAGAGCGACTCTTTTTGGGCACAGACATAATTGATTACCACAGTTACAGGCTAGGGTCCGGCAATATGACCATAAAGATACTAGAAATACTATTTTCATTCATGTGAATACAGTACCATTAAACTATTTTTGTATAGGAATCTAGGTTTATTTGGCTTCCAGGCATAAAGACTGATGAGAATGACTCCTGATAACTGTCCCTCAGTGCGTGTTTTAGTTTTGTTTTAGTGTGCCACTCACTGAGTTGATGTACATGACCATGGGACTGTGGTGAAAAGGGTACTTGATGGTCTGACAGCCTTCCAACGGCGTCTCTAGGTTGTAGTGGGTGGAGTTAACCATCGCCTTGCATTCTGGGTCTTGAAGAGTCAGGTTGGCATTACTGTAACCATTGGCCTGAGGAAAGAGACATTGTAATACTGAGAGGTACGGCCAAATCTATGGACACCTTCACACATTAAAAATAAAAACGGTGATACATTGTCTGTGGACTTATATAGGGCATAATTCATGACGTCAATATTCCCAAAAAATACTGTAATGTAATAGGGATATTTGTTAATGCACTGGGGTTGCCCGGCTTGTTCTTGTATTAGGGGCCTTATAAGTATACAAGGAATCATGAAATCGGCATTATGAAAGGCAGTAGGTCTTAGTTATAATTTAAAAAATAATTATATATATATATATATACATTAAAACAATTGTTATTAAAATATATCAAGTCAATAATGTAAAATATTTAAATTAAAAACCATGACGGATGATAATCTCTATTAGGTGTGAGTACTCCGACAAAACAATAATTGTTATGGATTTGAGCAATTTGACTGAAATGGATTATGTAATATCATTATCCGTGATCAGATAAAGTTACTAAAAACCATACATTTTCACGCCACTCGCCTGGCGCGGAACGCTAAGTGCTCATTTGGATGACTCCGCTGTCAGTAAAGACACAGGTGGGTTGATCCCCTGCTAAAATAAATGTTGCTTCTGCTGCTACAACTGGACTCTTTCCCACGCACACCACAAACATTTTTTAGTGAGGAACAGAAGCGTTCAATTTGCAGTGGTCTCTTATGTTTAACCCTTCTGTTCCTCACTCAAAACCTTCCTTTCCAACTTTTTTGGAAAGGAAAGAAAAAGGTACAGCGGTCTCTTAATTTTTTCCAGAGCTGTATATTTTGTGTTAATCAGAATAATTTGATTGCTAGCCACCAAGCTAGTTACATTTTCCATTGACTTAGCTGAGGTAGAGGAAGCTGTTTTTGGCATTGGTTTTATTAGATGTACTAACGTACTTAAAATTTTACAAGGCAGTTATTTGTCCGCCGTTCAATGAGTTTCACATGAAAGTTACAGAGAAAGAAGACACAAGTAAATTCAACCACAACCTTAATAGTGCTATTAAGAAGTAACAGGGGCATCACCAGAGCCTGGTTTTCAGTAATCTAGTCCTGGATATATTTTGGTCAGTGCTGAGTGTTTTGCAAGCTTGAATGGTAGGGTTGGGTGTTGTGAACTCCCTGGTCTGGTGACGTCCTTAATAAATAATCCACATTCTTGCAATATACATAATTTTTTATCAGTAAATGTGTGGTTGTAGCCAGTCTCCCTCACCTCAACTCCTAAAACATTCACTTTAATCCCTAAAATGTTCAGGGATCAACTTTTTCTCCAGTGCAATTACACAAATATTAGGATCTGCAGTTGGTCTAATTTCTCCATTAAATGGTTTCTTGGTTTATTTTATGTCGTTAACTGGGCGGTTCCACTGCTGAAAAAGCTCATACTTATAGTTTATAATGTGTGCTAATTATGCCAATGCTTGAATTTTGATTTTACTAATCGATCATTACACGATTACATAATTAACATACATTAATTGGCAATTCTACAAATGTTGTGGCATAGGCTAGCTGTTAGAAAAGTAGAAAAGTATTGCCCCTGGAAAATTAAAATGTGGGCAAACAGAAAGTAGCCAAAATAGATGCATTTATTGGTATGTTTTGTCAATATAAGGGTTGTAAAAATAAGTATTGTGCATTGTCAATTTGAGCTGTCTGTGTCGTTTTTAAAGCATCAAAATGTTTTGAGTGTGTTGAGGAACATCCGAATCACACAATTTCTCACAACCGAGCAACTACAACTTAAAAACACATGTTTTCCGATCACGGTCTATATCCAACTACAAGTATCACGTGCGAAAACGGATTAAGAGTACGACAAGATTGACACACCCCTAATCTGATTACTATGAGTCATTTTTCTAATTATAGTAGAACTCCACAAAACCACACAACAGACTCATTCACTACAAACCACACGGTGGTCCAGCTCCAACCCATACCAACCCAAAGTCCCGTTTGCGGTGTGACTATACTTCACTAGGCCTGTGATGTGGTCGTTGACCGTGGCGTCCCACCAGCTCACCTGCAGACTCTCTCGGTCGATGCTGACCACCATCCGGGCCTCCTCGCACCGGACTGTGAGCCCCATGTTGAGGAGGCCCCGCAGTTCCTCCGGCTCCTCGTCCGGCTCCCTGTCCGGCTCCTCGTCCAGGTAGTGCAGGCCCTGCGTCATAGTTGGGGGGAAGCGGAAGGGCAGGCCGCTGGTGCGCTCCGCATCGCCGGACAGGGGAGGGTTGTCGTTCCGCAGGATGGACCGCTGCGCGGGGAACACAGAACCCAGGGTATCCACCCCGTCTAGAAGTCAAGGAACAAAAGCGTTTTAGTCACAGGGACGAAGCGTGATCGCAGGCATTGAGTACTGGCACCCACCTGCATACACACACACACACACACACACACACACAAGTAGTATATATCTTGCTTGGATTCAGTCAAACAATATATGTTTTCGAAGCATTATGGTTTACTTTTGGTAAATGTGGACTACAGCATAAACTGAAACAATGTTAGATCAATTATTCCCTGAACCAGGGCCAATAGAAGCGGGAGTGTCTCACCTGTACCCCGGAGTCTGAGTTTGAAGGTGTTGGCTACAGGGGTGTGGGTATACGAGGTGACTGGCCCATAGTCGTGGTCCTCTGCCCACTTGATGAGGGCCTGATAGCCAGACGGGAGGGGGTTCTTCGGGGTCTTAGTCACTTCCATTAGCCTCTCATCGGGACTCAGACTCACGGTATTCGACGTCTAAAGAAAACAAGCATGACTGTTTATAAAGTGTACAGTTTGGGATTTGAAATGTGACTTCCAATTTCAGGAACATAACAGAAAATTCCCAGGTTTTTTTTGGAAAGTGGTTGCTTTCTTCTATTGGAGACATTTACATCTATTCTGCAGATTGAGACACAAGTCAAACTGCCTGATCGATGGTAGGACCAAGTCTATTGTGTCTGATTTCTACCGGAATTCCTCATTAGTTCCCCAGTGTTCCATGCTGTGTAATATGATGGGAGCTAATCCCTTCCCACACACATTTCCCACCAATCCCCAGCTGTCCCAACTGGCATGACACTCCCTATTTAGAGCACTATTGTTTAACTGAGGCCCATTGAGCTCTGGTCAAAAGCAGTGCACTATACAAGTAGTAGGTTGGAGTTTGGAACGAACATGCCCTCTGTCAGTCCGCAGGAGCAGAGCTGTGGCCAATCCTCTGACAGTAGCTAGGAAGGCTTTGATTTTACAAGGCTATCATATCACACACATTGCTGACATTCTCTGTCTTGAGATACTCACTCTTACACAAGTGGCTCGTTCCCAAAGTGGGACACACACACAAACATATGCAGGCAAGCATAAGCACAGTCACGCAGGCACCCTTGCACACACACACACACAAACGCACACACCCACACACACATCCCCTTAAACACACATACACACACACATACACACACACACACACACACACACACACA
>JACXGJ010018128.1:0-10513 GCA_016801105.1 Esox niger
ATATATATATATATATATATATATATATATATATATATATATATATATATATATATATATATATATATATATATATATATATATATATATATATATATATATATATATATATATATATTCTTTACTTGAAAAATGTAAATGTGACAATTATTAAATTTTTTTGGGACCTGAGCACTTGGAAGCAAACCTGTCTGACCATTCTTGCTCCCATGCTGAGCCCCTTTGTAGTACTCCCCATCACACCTGTTATGCTGCAACTAGGATATGAAACCAGATAGCAATGATGTAGCTGTACTGCAATACACCAATATGGAGCACTTTAAAGTTGAATAGTATATAAATGAACAATATTGCCATTGATATGACTGGTTCCAGTAAATTCTTTACCGACATATTTTCTACCGCACATGCAGACACACACACACACACACACACACACACACACACACAGTTAGGACTAAAACCTCCTCATAAAACCTTTACATACTTGAATAAGCAGAGCTTCAGGAGACAGAATGGCAATTGTCTTAAAGACATCCTGAATATGTCTTTAAGACAATTTTGGGAACTTTTAAGCTTTAAAAGTTCCCAAAATCAGTGCTAGGTGCTAGCTTGCCTTTGTGTGAGTGTGTGAAGTAAAAACCCTGACAGATTTATCTGACCAGAAACATTGAGGACACAGACAAATTTACCCCTAGGATTTATTCAACAGCTGTAAAACAATGACATGGTTGTCTGCAACCCCCAGTCATAGATCCACTAACAACTCTCATATCATTCTAACATTATACATGTTCTTAGTTATGAACAATCTCAAATTCATTAGTGCATTGCTTAGCAAAAAGAAATTATCATCATTGTCATTATTACTATTGAATCTTACCATTAATGTTATAGCAAATAGGACTAACATATTTACATTATTAATAATAGTAATGACAATAATAATGATCATATATCCATCATAAAAAAAATATGAATAACTTTGATCTACTTTTGTCAGGCACAGTTCCAATAATATACACAAAGAAATGTTCTAAAGGACAAGATTTACAACGGAAGGAAGAAATGAGTGAGAAATGAGGCCTGTAAAGAAAAGAAACAGGTTAAACAAGTCCATCCCATGATACAACAATAGGGATTTGAGAGCTACAAACCAAGACAAATGATCAATAAAGTTCAAATGAGTGGCTATGGATGGATGGCAAGTGAGAGAATGTAGTGAAGGCAATACAAAGAACTTGAGGAGGGGGAAAAACATTGAATCTCTCTTTTGCTACAGATCCAATCTTGCACAGCTTCAAATCTCAATTAAACAGAACAGAAATTCACAGGATACTCATTTATTGGAAAGAATATACACTATTAATTTTCACAATTCTTATTGCTACCACTGTAATCTTGTTAATTCTCTCCCTCTCACAATCAATCGGGTGATTCTCACTAAACCTGTTTTATCATGTACTCTACAAATTGTTACAAAACAATGATGTATCTGCCAATATCAAAAATGTTCAGAACTAAAATTAGTTTTGGTGATTTATTTTAAATACATTTTCAACTTTTCACAGAATATATGCATTTTCAACGAAAACTGTTATCACCAAAATGTGTCTTGAATAAATTCTCTGGCCATTTTAGAAATGTTACTTTAGAAAAACCTAAACACAACATAATGTTGCTGTACTTTGTCCATAAGTCACAACAATTACATACTTAATTTGAAATTAAACTACAATATTTAGTTTGTACAAACACAAGGTCGGTGGATGTTTTCCAAGTACCTTGAAAATTATAAATACGTGTTAACATTCTAATCACCCAGGATGCATCATGTGAAGTATTCCTCACAGGAAACCAGCACGAAAATGTCTGTTTATACTTCATGCGTTCCTCATACCCCATTTACTCCAGATGTATATTCAGTGTTATAACTCAAGCCTTTACATTAAAGGAGCAATGTAAAAAAAAAACACAAATGTACTGTATGAATTACTATTTTTGCACAGTAATGATAATTTTTTGGGAAATTGGTGTAAAATGTATAATATCTGATTATAAAAAGTAATCATATGTATGAAATAGACCAGTAAAGATCCTAATCTCAGTGATTTAGGAGGACATTCTGTGAAAAAAGGACACTTCAGAATGTTTTGAGAGAATGACCTAATCCGTCACCAAATAATAGTATGCTTAGTAGGTTTGAAACTATATGGATAATCAAACTACCACTACACTATTCTACCTCTTATGATTATAGAACAAGCTACAAATATTATTTCTGTGATAATCTTCTCTCCAGCAGGAGCCAGTCCTGTTCTTTGATAATTGATTAATATATTTTCCTCTATTCATTTTACATTTACAAATAAGTAATTTAATAGATGCTCTTTTCTAAAGCCACTTACAGTAGTAAGTGAATACAATTTCATAATTACTGGTCTGTATTCTTACATGTACATTGGCTGTCCTGGGTTCCAAAAAACATTATTTGTTTCTGTCACATGCACATATGTGCATTTGGTATATAATTAACAGTATAGGCATTAAAACACATTTGATCAAGTTATCTCATTGCAGAAAAGGACATGGAATTCTAAAAAAATATTAGTTCCTCATAGGAAAACACTTGGAATGTAATGCAATATCTCAAACTGAAAATATTGTAAATTGTATTTGTTAACTGATTGTAGTGAGACATTTATGACTTTGTTATACACCTTTTATCAGGTATTATCAGCGTTTTATGCTAGAAAAGTGTGCATGTCATGATACAAAATGCAAAGTTTAACTCCGATGCAGAGAAATTGGACAAATGGCAACAACACTAGGGGGTGCTACAGAGACCTATTGGTCAGATTTAGCTTTCATTCAGATCGTAATTCACTGACATAGATTCTATCCTTAAATATAATTCTGTGCTTTATATTAGACATTATTCAACTCTAATCAATCACTTCCTTTCTCACATTCTCATTCATGGTTTGATCACATATATTAATAGTTGCATTTAATTACTCTATTATATTATTATTATTATAATACAGACACTTATAAACAATGTAGATAATGGTCACAATCTTATTTTAATATTAGTAGTAGAAACAGTAGTAGTACTTGCAGTCATAGCAGAATTGTTGTAGCTGGTGTGTCTGTGTGTGTGTGTGTGTGTGTGTGTGTGTGTGTGTGTGTGTGTGTGTGTGCGCGCGCCCATCTGTTGCGTTTTTAATATCGGAATGCCAAAACAGAAGAGGATGTAAACATGTAATAATACAGTAGCTTGTATACACCCAGTCACAGTTAGGAGGATGACGTGAACATTTAAAAACAAACACACCCGTTAACTGCATCAGTCTGCTCCATTACAATACGGGAAACTCACACAGCAACACCGAAGGCTAACAACAACGCTCCATTCCAGCAGTTAGCAACTATGTGCTACAGAATATGAACGCTTGAGTTACCTAGCAGTCAAAGAAGGATTATATGTCTAATGGCAATTGCAATAAGCCCTCAGTCTTGGTGGTGAAGCGGGCGCTGTTTTATGTTTAAAGTCTAAGCCATGACTTTCGTTAAGTCAAGAATATTGTCATGTTAGTCAAAAACATAACAAACAAAATTAGCGTGTTTTGCATGGATTCCAACATGTCTGCTGACGCCTACACCGTGGCCGTGTACTGCGTACCAGTTGTATAAGAACGATACTGCAGAGGTGAACCTGATATGTTACATTATGTACAGTTTCAGTTAGTCTCAAAATCCTCTGAATAAGTGTCTTCAGAAGCCTCCCGTTTCTGTACCCAAAAACGCTGCAGGAACGGTCATCTGCAACGCTTACCTCTTAAATACAAACTATTCCGAAAATTATGGAGTCTAATCGTACTGCATTTCACAGCTCGTGAAAGACAACTATGGAAAAGACTTCAACTTATCTCCCCCCCAGGAGTTAAAGAAACATGTCTATACATTAAGTATAAATCTCTATGCATATACAATTTGTTCTTTGATGCTTATGTGTGTTAGTGCTAGAAATGCTTTGTTTGCTCCTGCTGAAAATGGCACCAACCCTTTTAAGTCGACCTCCTCACCTCTACCTTTCCCTCCTTTTGCAATTTGGCTGTGAAATTATCATATCGCTCTTTCATTTCCTACCTCTCATGAAGTTTACTGGAGTGTTTGTCTTCATCTTAGGTATCATTATCAATTATCATTCTTCCCCTCTCTCCTTTTCTTTCTTGCTCTAATATCCGTCTTTTTCTTGATCTCCTAAATCTCCCCCTTTCATCCCATTATCACTCCTCCCCACCCTCTGTGTGTGTGTGTGTGTGTGTGTGTGTGTGTGTGTATGTGTCTGTGAGTGTGCGCGCGAGCATGTACATCGCCTAGCACGGCGAGGCGCTCATGCGCATGTGTTGGTGGTAGCGTGGAGGAGGCTGGGCGGAGGGGGGCACAGCCATGGGCATGGACTGGGGAGGAGGTCCGCTGGGATGCGAGGAGGTGTGGTGGCTGGAGTGGAGGGGGCGCGAGGCCATGACACGGTGGGGGTAGGAGGACGACAAGGAAGACGACTGCTGGTAGTCGGCGCCCAAAGAGGGGCCAGAGGTCGGGGCCTGCTGCTGGGAGCCCCCCTTCGCAGGCGGAGGCGTCTGGTTCAGCTGGATGGAGATGTCGCTGGAGACCTCGGACGCGCTGCGTCCACGCTGCGGTGGAGGCCACGACTCGGGGTGTAGGTACTGGCCACTGTAGTCGCTGCACTCAGACAGGCGGGGGCGGTAGAGGGATGGGTGAGGCCGGTACATCTCCTCCTCGGCGTAGCGCTTCATGAAGAGGTACACTGACATCACCCCTGCCCCCTGAAACAGAGCGGAGTGAGAGCAAGGGCCATGATATCATGACTCATGGTCATTCGTGGCAATGACACACTGAAACATCCTCATTAAAGAGACATCTGAAGTGACACGTTTGGTCACCATAAATTCGGGGACCTATGAAACAGCACCATGAAGCCTTAAGAGAAATCTATTGTCACAGAATTATATAAAAATGAAGTAGAGTCATCAAATACACTAAACGCTATTTTAATAAAATACATTTGTAGAAGAGATGTTAACAATTTAACTGGAAATAGCAATGGGAACATTTTGCAATGTACCCTTTAATTGGGGCTAATTGTTACAGGGTGGGGGGGTTGAATGGTATCAAGGTGAAGTACACAATATTTACGTTATGTACAGTATGATTTAGCTGTACAACGCCTGGTAACACAACACAAAATAACAGCCAAGCACGTGCCCCCCCCCCCCCCGGGCTCTACGCTAGTGGATTATACTTCATCTAAGAGAGCAGGAACACGAGGAGTGGCCAGAGGTTTTGCCTGTCATTTTTGATAATTGCCCTCTCAAACTGATTCCCCATCAAATACTTTTTCTACAAAATAAACATTGTATATGAAAAGATTGGGAATCAGTTTTACAATTATGAAAAATTATTGACAATGCCGACAACATGGACTGAAAAATATAATTCTTGGTCATAATTTACTGTACACAGTGGTTTTGTTTTACGGCATTTAAGCTAAATTTCCGTGGGAAGAATAAATAAAAAATAAGCCTAAACAAATAAAGTGACAGCTTTTTAAGATGTTTGTCATTTGATTTAAACATGTTACAATTAACAACATGTTATTTTGTCCCCTGGAAGATCTATTCAATGTTTTGAGTCAAAATCAATTATTAGACAATGTTTAAAACATTGTATAAAACATTAAAAAATATATTTATTCATTTCAACTGTTGAGGAAGATTCTACAATACACAAACCTCTCAGCCACATATAAACCAACTCACAATGCACTGAAGACATAACAGTGCAGAGATTCAACCAAACTGGCCCTCTGTGTAATATCCCATTATCAAAAATGCATTAACACTGTGCCAAACATCCGCACAAACATTTACACATCATCCACTATTTATTGGCGACATCTTAGTACAACATTCTTGAAACTCAAGCTTGTTGACGCCGCCGCTGAGCGCTATTCCCCCTCCTTCTCTAGCCCGCTGTGGGTGGGCGGAAGAAGGAAAGCCCAAACGTTACATTCGTGTGACAACAGCAGCTTTTAAGCTGCCGCCACAATGAAGCTGTCATCCTCAAGTGTACGCTATTAGCGTTTATAAATATTGACACGCGCGTGTCTGCATGTGTGTGGGTTGGGTATCAAACAGTGAAGAGCTGTGTGTCGCTTGGCAGACGTTAGCGGTGAGCAGGGCACTTCTCTAGCAGGTGCCCTGACTGGCAAGCTCACCTCTTTGAGGAGGAAGGAACTGGCAGCGAAGGCGAAGGACCAGCCGTAGTGGTAGTGGAAGAAGTGCTCCGGCTCCCTTGGCCGATTCATCACCTCATCGTTAATACTGGAGATGTAGAGGACCAGGCCCACCACCAAGCTTAGCCCTGAGCGGTGGACAGAGATGCCAGGGGAAAGGGGGGTGGACAGGGAGACCGGCGAAGATATGCAGAGATGGAACCGAGAGAGGAGGATGCAAGGCAGGATGAGGGAGGAGAAAAGAATGTTAAGTAAGAATGAGAGAGGGAAAGGTGATGAAGAAGAAGGAGGAAGGGTGGGGGACAGGTGATGAGAAGGAGGAAGGGGGAGAGGTAGAAATGCCAGAGGCCAGAGTAGGTGGGGGGAATGTGTCAGAGAGTGTGGACATATCGGTCAGGGAAGATACACAAGGAGCAAAAGGGAGGGGGGGTAGGAGGTGAGAAGAGAAGAGAGGTGAAGAGACATTGTCAATATTTGGTACAGTTTGACTGGTTGCTGCCTTGGTTTAGAGGGTGAGACAGCTGAAGAGTGGACAGTATATAATCGTAGAGCTGGATGAGATGCTCAGTGGTCTCCTCAAAGAAATTAGATAAAAAACAATCAATACATTTTCTGTGCCAAAATCAGTAGTCCACTCAATGATAGAAGCATTGAAGACAATCCATTGGTTTTGTAGAACCATTATTTAATGAGAATTTGAATTAGTCATTTCGGGTTGCAAAGCAATTTACCAGTGTCACTGAAATCTTCAATAGTTTTTGTCATTATTGTAGCTTTAGAATTATGATATTTTTTTATTGATATTGCAGCCATTTTGTATTGTGTATACTCATCCATATGACACACTTTTTTAATAGATTAACACATTTTGGTCAACAGAAAATAGGAAGCGTAATCAAAAATCATTTGCTGTTATTTTCTGTTAAATCTATATCCTACAATAACTTTTTTTGACAATGGTAACAAGTTTTGATGCCAAAACCTTCATAAAATGGTAGTCAGTGGGAGGTTAAATTCAATAGACTGTATTACAACTTCGTTTCATTGTTTTAATGATATAATTTGATATATTTTACATATGTAATAAGGCCAAGCAGTGTGCCAGAGATAATTACTGAGTGACAACTGTAATCTCAATTGATAATCTGAAATACCCAAAAGGGACATTAGATGTTTTTGTGATTAGATTACATTACATCGCTTAAATAAAACTTCTTAATAGGATCCATAAAATCCAACCATACGGTAGTTCACTGGTAATATTCACTCCCTCTGTAACTCTCATTAAGATACAATGCAAATGACCAACCGTTGCTATGAATCCTAACACAGCTGTTCTACATTACCTCAATAATTGCCACTTTTGCAAATACCCGTAGCGTCTTAACTGTTTACTTACAAAAATAACTTTTCTTGCAATGTTACTGTTTTAACACAGAAACAAGCTTGTGCAGTCCAAAAAGTGTTCGCTGGACCTATTAAAAAACAAAACGAATACTCAAATCTTTCCCTTGAACTGCATGTTAATTATTCATCCTTTTGAATACAACTGCCTCATTACACGTTCTGAATGGAAACCCAATTCCCAACAACCGTCTGCCCGTTCGGATAAACAAGGACGACATACTACAAAAAGAGAAGCTGGAAGAGAAAGAACCTCATTACAGGATGTGTCAGCGCTTCTCCCCAGCCAGCCATTGTCGACTGCTGCCCGCTGTCTATGACCCTAAAAATCCTCAACCACCATTAACCAGCACAGCGGACCCAGTGCATAATCAGCTCTGACCAGCCCCACTACAGCAGCAGAAGCAGCAGGAGATTCAGGCAGCAGGCAGCAGCAACTACTGAAACTCCCGGGGACCGGTGGCCTGGCTTTCCCTTTCAGTCTCAGCAGGGGGAACTGTGGCTATCTGCTGCTATCTCCTCGCCTCACCTACTGTACTTCTCTCTCAGCACTCAGCCCTTCTGCGTGGGTGTGCTGGCAAGAAAAAAAGAGCCTCCCTCTGTTAAGAATGGGGTTTAAATTGTCGGATTTTTGAATGAGGGTGTATGTATGTTTTGTTTCGTGAGGAAATGTTCATCCTTTTGTGTTGGGAAATTCAAATTAAATTTAATTCCATGGCAACCGCAACCTTTTTTCTTGAACAAAGACAGAGAACAATGTCACGAAGAAAAAGCTGTCAGTTATGTTAAAAATGTTACAGTGAAAATAATGATAACCAAATCACTATCTTAACAAAGTCCGGTCGATATGTCAAGTTGTTCCCAGGCACTCATTATCTGAAGCCGTTATGGTTTAAATTATGTCTTAAAAACAACAACAACAACAACAACAAAAACATATTTGTTAACTACTGGGACACCATTCATTCAACGTGTGCAGCTGAAACGGAGTCCAATCGTTCACCACTGCAGGTCAGTAATAAGGACAAGACGGGCATGGAACTCCTCTGGCAGCCACATATCACGCTATGCTAGCATCTGTTATTGAGCCATGCAATATCCCCAAATAGACAATGATGTCATCCCATAGACAACTGAGGGTCGTCACAAGTTTTTTAAAAAGCTACCTAATAAACAAACAATCAGGGGGGCACACTCTCCTAACAGCCACAAAGAAGCTACATGCTTACATGTACATATTTGTCCCTCATCAAATGACACACGAACATCATTGAACCCACAGCCAATGGAAAACCTTCATCATTACCTTTTGATCTTCAAAAAGCATTTGGCTCCTTACCCGAGAGGATGAAGAAGATTCCGGAGATGAAGGCCAGGATGGTGCGCTGGGGCCGAATGTGTCCAATGTTACTGATGACGAAGGCAGTGAAGACGAAGAGCAGCGACACCATGGGGAACGGTGTGGCTGTTCGAACCATCTCTGGTGACGTGAAGAAGATGGAAACGGGCAGAGAGAGAATGAGGGGAAGACAAGAGAAAAATATCAAACATGAGAGAAAGAGAAAGCATGGCTCTCAGTTGGCACTGTTGTACAGTCACCGCCTTGCAGTACAGTTGCGTAATTACAACCATGAGTTTAGATCCCGGTCAGGACATGATGACAATGCCAAGGGCCTTGCATAGTGTGGTGCAAATTGGCCCAGTACCATCCTGGGTTGGTGGGGTTGGTGTCAGATAACAGTTGACTTGCTTGTGTTAAGTCAGTGGAATTGCTCTGCTCCAAATAGTCCATGGTTGGGTTAGAAGTGTGATAAGAAGAATGGCTTGGCAAGATTTCTTTCAAAGGACACATTTTGATCTTGAACACTCCCAAGCATGCCAGGATTCGCTCTGTTAAGCAACAGTGTTCCTTTTGGCCGCTTTTTAGTGATTGTAGTTGTTTTCACTGTTATCGCCAGACAACAGGTCTCCAAACAACAGGTCTACTGTAGTTGGACAAGGCTGTCTGATTCTGCACACGATGGACGTAAGAGGTGGCCTAATTATGCATTGTTTCATAGGAAGAAAAAAAGCAAGAGCTAAAATGATTTTTTGGTCACATTTTATTAATAAAAAAAATTCTATGAAATAATTTTGTACTTTTTACATCCGTGTGCAGAATCAAAACTACATTAGGATAGTTCATCATTTTTGTATATTGATAATAACATTAAGAGCAAAAAAAGGTGATGATATTAGCAAAGAAAGATATATTCTCATTTAAAAAAATTAAGTTCAAGAATAGACAAAAGCCTGAACTGATTGTGTCAAAAATAGGTCTAATTCATGCAATCCAGGCAACAAAGGCAAGAAAATGGCCATTCTGGAAATGTATTTAAGCATTTGTCCATTGTTTGTCCACTCTATATGTACATCTAAACATAGTTCCCAAAAATCACAAACAAAATAAATAAAATAACATTCCATCCAAGGTTGAGTGTCACACTGGGACAAAGTGGAGATGAGAATATGTTCATTAGGAAATGAGTTCTGTTACAAGCTTCTTCATGAAATACAGTGGGGAGGACAAGTATTTGATACACTTCTGATTTTGCAGGTTTTCCTACTTACAAAGCATGTAGAGGTCTGTAATTTTTATTATAGGTACACTTTAACTGTGGGACGGAATCGAAAACAAAAATCCAGAAAATCACATTGTATGATTTTTTAATAATTCATTAGCATTTTATTGCATGAAATAAGTATTTGATACATCAGAAAAAACAGAACTTAATATTTGGTACAGAA